>QYTT01081576.1:0-18855 GCA_006980735.1 Dasypogon diadema
GCTTCGCAAATACAATTCTTGTCAGTAGAATTGCCTCAACCACTAGTACCCAGATAAATTGCAGTGTCTCATTCAGGATTCGAACCCATTCAAATACACAAAATAATTGCCTTTGCCTTTGCCAAATCTAAACCAAACTGATCCAATTAAATCTAGATAACTAACCATTCGTAAAAATGGCGACGCACTTACTTCGTGAGCGGACGGGCTCCTCCCTCGTGAATTTAATTTAAAAATCACTCCTTCGCCCTCAAAATGATGTCCAAAGATTTTATGTCCCTTTGACGGACACGCACCCTGTAAAATCCTTATATCTTCTCACAAGGGCATCACAGAGTAATTACCAAGGAATTTTGTGATATTTTGGACAATTATGATCAACAAAAGTTCAATATTGACTACAAAATTCACATTTTTCAAATTTGTGCTTCAATAACTTGTTAAGAACACAACCGATCAGGACAAACAAAATGCTGTTGGAAAGCCACAAGTGTTTCCGTTCAAATGAATCCTTGGTCATTATCGTGTGATGTCCTTGTAAGGAGATATACGAATTTTACAGGGTGCACCTCTGTCAAACGACATAAAACCTTTGGACGCCATTGTGAGGGGGAAGAAGTGATTTTAGGGGGCGGGAGTCTTCAAACAAACGTTGACTAGGACACTTTAAGAAGTGGATTGGTATACCGCATATAGACTAACTACCAGACACTCTATAGTCAGTACCGCATATAGAAAAGTCAAAGGAATACCACTAGAAGGACGAAAACAATATTCCAATTTTTTCCTGCTTTTTCATTTCTTTTTAAATCTACATTCGAAAAACAGTTGATCTGAAACAATAAGAGTAAAATTATTAAGAGTGAGCAATTTGGGCTTTAATCTGTGTTCAGGTTTATCAAATTTTAGCCAATTCCATAAAGCAGAAATATTGAAGAAATCTGTTGTTTCCTATTCATCCACGCCAGGTGGCCGAGTGGGCTGAAGCTCATGTCTGAAAACTTTCTCCTCTGTGGGTGCGGGTTCGACTTCTGCAAAGAGCACGGCGATTTACCAGTGTACCAGTAGCTGCAGTAGTGCTGTGCTGATGAAAATTGTATCAGCAAAGTCACTGAGATGTTGTTTCATACTAAAAAAATTATAGCTTACTTGCAACATTTGTGAGGTAAAAATTTCCCAATCTCTTCTTCCCTAAAATTTCCCTTCACCTAAACTGTGCTGTGTGCATCATAGGGTTGTCCCCTGAGCTTAGGCAATACCTTATAAAATTCATTATTGTGATCCGCGTTAGATGGTTTGCAGGGTAAAGGAAAGCAGCTAAGAGCATTTATTTCAAGCGATGGATTATTAATGGTGATGTGTTAGAATCGACACTACATGCTTCCCTTAACAAACCGCCAAGACTTCTTTGACATTTTCAACGCAACTACCGAATATAAAACACGTAGAAAAAATATAGAGCAGTTTAGGGTGCCACCCATAGATCAATATTGTAGTATAATAAAGTAAAGCTTGTTTTAAGCGTTTTTAGTACGAGCAAATATACAGTGATAACCAAGAACAAAATGGGTTCCGAACTTAAATTTTATAGCGTGGCATCTTGGATGGGGCTCAAAGGTACGAAAATAGTTTTGCTAGAATTATTACAGGGGTACCCAATATTTCGCATTGTAGCAAGAACCATAATTCAAAAACCTTCCACTTTGCATTTTTTAGTAATCGAAAATCCAAACTTAGTAGGATTCCTACTTAGTGTATATTATATATAGTTCGGTAGGAAGGGAATCTTTAATAAGCTAGGAAATAACGGTGCGTTTCTGATCTAGCAGATAAAATTGCAATTGTATCTCATAATGAAACTGTAATTCTTTTTCAAATCGTAACCTATTCCTCAAAGTAAATTTCCCATAGCACTAAGCCTAGCCATCCCCAGAATCAGTTGCCCATAGTACTCGTACCTACTTTAGTGAAACTTGCGAAACGCTTGCATCAGAACCAGTCGTCTTGCGCAATCATCCGCAGCAATTTATGAACCTGAATACACCGTCTGACACAGCAAATAAATTTCGCGGACTGGCTTTTAGACGCAGAATTTCAATTAAGCTTCTGAAAGCATCAAAATGGTGGCAGTTTCCAATGGATCGTGGTTGACAAGCACCTTCACTACAAATCACCTTGCGGTGGCCATTTTGAACCGAACTTTTCGGATTTAATTAGCGAAAAATCAAAAAGCGATCAACTGATCGCGTCCGCCCCCCGATCAGAAAAAATTAGTCAGGGCAATCATTCGATGCTCGGAAAACAAATTAAAGTCTAGAATTAAAAATTTTAAAACGTAAAAAAAATGAGAACTGGAAACGGTTGTTGTTCTGCTCAAATGATCACCGGAGCGATCACTTAAGGGATAGTCACTTCCTGTTGATGGATTTTTATTTCGCTGGTGAACGTTAGTCATCTGGGGAAGAGAGGAAAAAAATGCTAGAACCAAAAGCTGAACAGAAGAAAGAAAAAAAAAACAGTGGTAGTGCTGCTGACTGCGCTGTGAGTCTACTTTAATTACACAAACAACAACCTTGGCTTGACATTGGGCACGATTACGTTTCTTATGCAAATTATTCAAGAGCGATTGAATCTGACACCAAAGGAAGGGTCGGTACTTTCATCGAAAATTAGGCTTGAAAACTAGTTGGAAATTTCACAAATTTTCTGAAGTCATTTTCAGATTTGAGATCCAGGGCCGTACACCAATCCAAGGCCCTACAATTTCTTATTCTTGAGCAATACTGTGATTATATTGAAAAGACAAACACGTTTTCATAGAAAAACAGAAAATATTCTTAAAATTCACAAAATTTCTTATTATTGATCACACGGACACCACACAGAGGAGCATTTTCTTTCAAAATCTGGCCAAAATTATTTTATTGCTCTGTATTAAGAGATTGTTGTATTCTTTGTTATTTTTCTGTTACACCCTTTTCATCTTCATTCTCTCTTGCTACTGGGTAGCCCTTTTTTAATAAGTTATTTTTAGTATAAATTAAGAAATTATTTAAAATCCCTTATCCTAACCTGAAGGATTGACAACTCAAATCTTAGAGTATCAGGATTAATTTATTTTTTCTTATTCATTTTACTGAAGTTTTTAGAGGCTTCTCCACACACATAACACTTCATAATAATTGCTGATGTTTGCCGCTGTGGTTTAATATGAACTCGAACGTCACAAGTGTCGGTATTTTGGTTTTCTTCATTCTTTTTATTTCGTTCTCATAATTTCGTATTTTTTAATATCGGTTGTCTCTTGAACAAAACAAATCTGCAATATCTTTCAAACTAAAGTACTGGGTTCTACCACATAATGTTTTTTTGATCATCAATATTGTATACCAATCTCAAGGGAACAACTGAGTTTTGGAAAATATTTGCATCACTATCACTGGATGAAATAAATATGGAGAGAGCCGTGTTACCTCAAATATGGAACAACTTTTGCGTTTAACTTATTCGTGCGTAAATAATAAACTGCACACACGTTTATAGATTTTGGTCCTGCAATAAGTAGTAAAAATAGCCCCATTTTTGAGTTGGAGATTTTAATTACATGCTGTCTCCAATTTTTTTGTTTATCTCAGAAATCACTATGAAAATGATCATAGCGCCATTTTGGTCTAAGCTAGGGCTCCTTATCAAACTTTTAATCGTCGAAACGTTTAAACATTTTCTTAGGAAACGCGTTTCGAAATGACACGTTTAAACGTTTTTCTGTTACGACACGTTTTTCTGTTACGACACGTTTTTCAAAATGTCTTATAAAACGTTTAACAAAGTAAATGATTTAAAAAACGTTTCATAATTAAACGTTATTTAAAGGGACTTTCAAAACGATTAACCAGGAAAGTTTAGATAGAAAAACAGAAAAATTTTTTAGACCTAAAGTCCTAGTCTAAGCTCTGTTTTTCTGTTGCTGTGTATTTTTCGTATTGTGAACGTCGGACGATGCGAACGTGTTGCTGTTGTTCTCATTAGATCTTTTTTATTATCACGTGTGTCTGTTTTGATTATTCTGAATATTGATTTTAATGTTTTTTTATCTCATTGTACATTGTATGGAAACATTTTTTGTATCTACTGTTTTTTAACTTTTGACCTATTTCGCAATGTCTTCATCCGATGTACTTTGCGTCAGAGAAGAATTCTCCATTAATCTCTTGTCACGGTATTTGTAAACGAATTTTTCATAGTAAGTGTATTGGAACAACAGATTACAGCGCTTGTTTTTAGAAAAGTGCAGATCTAAACCTCTGCTGTGTATGCATCGAAATCGACGCAACTCCGTTCCCTTTTAGAATCACTCAATGCCACGGTTTCTCGGCTGCAATTGGAATTGATTGATTCTATGGATAAAGACTTGTCGACATTTTCTGATGGTACTTTGGACTCAACCCCAGCTGAGAGTTTGTCATCCGTACCTGGGAACAACAGCGGCATTTCCATGTGTACGAGATCGCTAAAGGGTGCTATCAGTAATCGTACATCCACTACATTAGATTTATACGAACCTTATAGTGGAGATCATTCATCAGTGACCTCTAAGGCTCCGACGAGATCTTGGTACCTCAGGTGAGGCCGTCCAGTGTTGGTGGTGCTCGTTTTCCATCATTATAGGCGGTAGTTCCCCCTAAATGCATTTTCATCTTTCTAAACAGGGACTCTATCAGGTGCATAAAGTTGGGCGAGAATAAGAATGCTTTTGTGCCATCTTTTCAGATATTCTTACCTACGGGCTTCTTTGATACTTTATGTAATATTGACTTCTAGCCCTCAAATGTTATTGTAAGAGAATTGGTAATGGTAATTGCTTTGCATCGTACCTACCAACAAGGGATTCTGAAAACCACTTACGAATATTTATAGGTTATATAATAAATATTTTGATTTTATAGATTTCAATAGTCTCTTAAACGTAGTTAAGAAGGTTTTACATAATTGTAGTATTAGATTTACACTCTTATATTTATATTGTATATGCTTATTTTTTGAGGGGATACTTGTCTGTTGGCTAAATAAATAAACATAACCATAAATAAAATGATCATTTTCTGATGTGGATTATGAATTGAGAATTCTCCTTCATCAAAATTTGTAATACCTTTTTTGGGACGTTATTCAAATGACAGGAAGTTCGTTGAACTACTCTCTATGAATGTCTGTGGCAGGCAAGTCAATCGAAACACTAAAATTTCTTTATTTCACCAAGAAAGAAAAACTTTCTGTTTACGTGGACATTTCTCAAGTATATATTTAATTTCTAAAGCTTGCTATTTTTCTCAACTTGCTCCAAATATTTACATAACCGTAAAGTGGTTTCATCTAGAAATTCTTTTAGATTAATTTCGACACATGTTTTCGTATAATTATTATTGATTATTTTTTGTATAGAATTCCTACTTCAACAGAGAATAATAAACACAGATGCTCTTATTAGCAGTGTAAATAATTACATACGACTTTGTGGACGTTTATGTTTTTACTACACGTAAAATTGATAGTGCTTCAAAATTTGGTGGCTAATGTCGGTGAACCCTGCTTATTTCCTGCAACAAACTGACTCATCAAATTGGCAAGGCCCCATAATCAATTTTAATATGGAAAAGAAATGTTCCAAAATATTCTGCTTAAATTGATATATGTATAGTTCTAGCAATTTGAAAGCGATATAAACCTGACCTCAGTACTCAGACTATTCAGATAGTATGCCACCGGTAGTATGATTTTTTGACTACAATGCTGCCACTATACATTAGGAACAACAAAACCATCGCAGCTTACAAGCCCTGAATTGGCATTTTTAGTGATAACTATCATCTGAAGTCGCCTTCACACGATATTAACTTATATGAAAGAACACTTTTCTTGGCTGCCTTCAACTTAGAACTTACTTCTCCCACAAAAAGAATTTTTTTTTTTGGTAGTTTAGTTTCGGCAATAAGAATGTGAAACTCTTGTATAAACTCTACAAAATTTTCATATTCAAATCGTTTATTGAAATAACTCTACACAAGCATGGAAAAACCCTGATAGGTATGTACACGAAAAATTAAAGTAAACGAAAGTAGAAAAAGTTTTTAAAATATATCAAGTACTTCCATACAAGAAAATGGTGAACTATTTAAACACTGTTTCAAACCAATATTAAAGAAGAGAGTACTAATTAAATGAAACCTTACTTCCTGATTTAAATGGCGTGGTATAAAACATAACGTGCTTACATTTCGATCTAATTATTTACCTATATAAATACAATAGTATATGGTTTAATTTCCATAATGTATGACTATGGATGCATTTTTAAACCCAATTCTGCCACGAATATCTCTGACAGTCTGGCGGTTCTGTAAGGAAAACTGTCGCTCGGTTATTAGGGTCGAGAAACTTGGAGTAATTAGGGATTTACTTCGCAATGATCGATAGAAAGAAAACTAACATAAGGTTAACGAGGTTTCTTGGTAACAAAAATACTATGATTCTAATCTTAAGATAAGATATAAGACGGCAACTAAGTACAGAATTAGTATATTCAAAAATATGGTCAAAGCGATGTGGTCTATAAATGTATCGTGCCGCAAAGTTGAAGACAACCTTGAGTTTATCAAATGAAATTGCATCAAGTTTTTCATGCGAAAACCCCACATCCAAAGGATATCAGAGGAACAATAAGAGTTCAGACTAACATCAATGTTTTATCAATTGGGATATATAATAAGGAAGTAGAAAGTCAGTTGACACAATAATATTAGTTTGATTCCTCCGCATAAGAGTTTTATTAAAAATAATATCAAAGTTTTTAATAGAATCACAATACTCAGTAGCATTTCTATTAAGAGTAACCGGCGAAAAGTCTGGATTTCGACTTGCCGGGATTAAGTGCAAACTTATTAAGCAGTTAAATACCTCAGAAAGATTAGAATTCAGCTTAACAATGTCTTCTTCAGTTAGATATAGAGGCACAACAAGTGTGAATAAGTAAAAATCATCAACAAAAGTAGAGAAAAGAGGTAGTCTTAAAATTGAACCGTGTGGCCTGCCACATTTAGTTGGGAGATAATTTAAGGAGATATTATTACAAACCACGATTTGCTTAGGTGGAACTAAGTTTACACACTGTTCTAGAAAATTTAAAATTATTGCGGAGCCTATCAATTATTAATTATTTACCTATTTGCGATCTTCTTAAATTAGTATTACTAATATTCACCAGATAAAATACCCAATACCCAACTAGATTGCAATAATCGAGTACACTTTTTACGCTTAGATGTAACAAACTCCCAAGTCTTAAATTACACAATAATGTCCCGCATAATTTAAAAAGAAGACTAATTGAAACGAATTATAAATTAATGTTAAAGGAGTATACAAGGTTGTGATTTGTGATAAATATGAAAACAAATCTCTTTTAAAAAAGAACAACAAGGAAAATAGCTTGTTTTAAACGGGGTCGCAGGGCACTGTTATTTGTTTCATCACAGATGGCGTTGTTATTATTTTAACTGAGGTTAACTTAACTTTTTAAATCGAAATCCCTATTAGTTATTGCAGATTATACAAAAATATTTGACGTTTATCAAAAACATTTTTGTCGTTATTTAGAAGTTACAAATTTTGAATGTCTACTGCCTTGCTGACTTTTCTTTTACATTCAATATTTATGCACTCTGTAAACTAATTCTCGTTGAGAAATTAAAATTTTAAGGATTAATTATCGAAAGATGAATGGATTAAGGATGCATCGCTTGTAATTGTTTAACAATAACATGCATATATGCTTTTGTGATTCGCTATTGCATATGTTGCGGTGTAATGGACATAACGAGGTAAGAGGTTATTTTCAGTAATCCTCCAAGAAAGAAATCAAGAGCTGTGAGGTCAGATGAATACTCAGGCCAAGCCACAGAAAATCTTGGTTCGGCATTTCTCAAGATTGATAAGCATAATGAGCAGGATAGTCACAATCATGTTCTAACTTAGGTTCAGTGGTAAATCTCCCAACAAAACTGGTAAATGTTGCACGGGCGTTGATGGTCAACCTTTCGTAACCAACCAGGATTTTCGTTTGCTCGATAGTCCATATTACACCAATTTACCTGTCCATGTTCTGTAAATAAATCTTTACCAAAACTGTGTTTAACTGTGCCCAGTTGCAAATGTCACGCGATTCTGAAAATCTTTTTGATTCAGTGATACGAATGAAACTTGTGCTGCTTAGGAATACGCCGAACACCGGTTTATACATTCCTGAACCTCCTGCAATTTGTCTTGATCTAATTTTTTCTACTGTAGCTGCGATGGCAATGTAATATAATTGTAAAATTATTTCTAGTGGGATCTGTTTGTAAATTATTATATAGCATTTACATTTCAAACGCAACCATATCAGAAATATCTACAACTAAATCAAAACAGGAACCAACGAAATCAAATTCAGGAGCAACAAAATCAAAATTAAGACCACAATTTCCGAAAACAAAAGCAAGTAAACCAAAATTAGACTCAACTTTTTCAAAAAAATCGAAAACTTTTTCAAATTCAAATTTGAATTTTTTTTAAAATAAACTGTAAATATTTTTTCACGCGAAGTCTTGCTCTGTAATAAAAAATACGGGTTTTGATTTAAAAAAATTAAGTCAACTTTAATTTCACCAACAATAGTGACACCTGTGATAAAACAAATGGATTTATCTTACGGCCCGTGAAACTAAACAAATTTCGACCAAGACATTTTTTTCGTTAGACGTTTATTTTTCAAGATATGATCAAACACAGCTTTAGTTGAAGTTAGTAGGTACAAAACAAATACAAATAAAAGATGCGGATTAATAATAATGCAATAATTTGAATGAATTGAATTAAAATAGAGAAATAAATTGGTAAGTTTATTTAAAACTTAATTATAAAATTTAATATAATAAAATATGAGCCGTTTATTTTCAAAGTGGCATAAGTCACTTTTCTCAGTTTCAGTAAAAATCGACATATAAGTGTAACTTAAGTAATTTGAAATATATTTTCCATGGGGTTGTAAAAGTTAACTTATGCCACTTTCAAAATGACCGGTTCATTTACCAACTTAAATTTTATATTTTTTAATTAATAATAAAGCTTCACATAAATGAAACTAGCCAAGAAGTTTCACTGCTGACCATTATATTCGCATTAAATTGAAGGGCGTCATCTCTAACGGTTATAAATCAATATCGGGGTGCCGCAGGGCTCTATAATGGCCTATACTCTCTTTATACTTTTCATTAATAAGCATCTCGATGGACCACGCATACAGTAATCCTAGTTAAACGAATCTTATCTTATAAAGCAAAGAAAAGCCAGGGTCTTTTACTGCCGTGCAAGAATTACTTTACCTGTATCGTCCATGCTATACAAAATCCAAAAATATGCTTTTAAGCTGTTTAGCAAAATTATACCTCTACGCTTTAAATAAGTGTCTAGTGAACAACCGAACAGATTGCTATTATAATGCGAGATATGGCCAGACCGGTGAAAAGTATTAATAAATGGAATTCAATCGTTGAAGTCCACCTTGATCAATTTGTTGGAAATAAGGCTTTCTGGACAGAAATGTTGTAGAATAACCAATTGTTGTAGATTTAACAAGACTTAAGCACTTAGTTGAGGAGTAAGTACACTAGCCAAAGATGAAGAAGAGTTGCATCAATTTTAAACAAATTAGCCTTAACTTGGTGGCGGTTTTTTTCTAGAGAGACATTATAAAATAATACCAGGCGCAATTAATGGGTCACCGAGGGTAAAGACTATACACTAAAACTTATCAGGATTAAGTTTGAAATCATTCGTAATTGATCAATTCTAGATATGACCAATATTGCGACTAATGCAATCCTTAATGAACACAACAGATTCACTCACATAAATCTGCACATCATCAGAGTAGAGGTGGATGTTTACGTCACAGACAATATTAGGAGAACGGTATATGAATAAGCTGAATAGTACAGGGTCCAGAGCAGAATCCTGAGGCACGCAACCATTAAGGAAAAACGGATTCGATGGATCCCGACCTCGGAGAGTGACACTTTGTGATTGTTTGAATAACAAAATCTTTAGTCTTGTTACTTATAGATCAATCGTTATGCGTTATACCCTTGTATCGACCCCTCTTTGAAGTGCAATTTTTTTCAAGTACAACTGTGAATCTAAAAAAGCCAGATAAATTGTCTACATTTTAGGATACTTTTTTAGATTATTTCTTTCATTGTATAGAAATGTTGTTATCCTCTAATAAATTGTGAACTAATTTCCAAATATGATTACTAACAGGTTTGCTACGTAATAATAAAAAACACAAACTATGTTCTTCTTAAACTGTGCTAAATTTGAAAAGTGTAGAAGAGTTTTAGCTGATTTGATATGGAAATGTAAAACATTTAGGAGTAATGCAAAAAATTGTCAAAATGGAAAGTGCAAATAAAAAGAGTTAAAGAGATTCCCCAAAGTAAAAATTGGGACCTCTAATTTATTTATAAGAATTGCGCTATAGAACGAAAATGTCTGCGAATAGACCAATTCGAATTTTATACGTTATGAGAAGTATTTTATGTGCTGAATTCCAAACATTTTAATTGAATGTAAATACATTAAAATTGATAAAATTGCGTTAAAATGTTTTTAGCAATTTTTGAATTCTTTCGTGATCTGAGTGGCTACGCTGTTTCTAAAGTTCTCGGATTACTCGGACTACACTTTTCTCTTCTCCATCGGGCTACGAATTCAAATCACGAATTAAAAAATTACAAAACCGCTAAACTATCAATAAATGCAATTTCTTGCACCAAAACGTAAACACAAAAAACAGGCTCGAAACGAGTTTCCTTCTTGGAGAAAACAAAAATAACCCCACAGAAGAGACTGGCTAGAGCCAAGCAATGGAAGCAAGTAGTTATCGGCGGGCAAAGCTTGTGTATTTCATCGTTTTTCGAAAAAAAATCTCAGTCTTCAGCCATCGGCCAGATGTAGCCAATCACTACGGTGGGCGGAGTTTGTAATTTATGCACATGCGCAAATGAGATGCTCAATCAGCTGAGAAAGAGATAAGCCTACCTGCCTTATTTATTAATCCGAATTGAGAACGGATCAGATATACTGAGATAATCTCGCACACTGGCTTAGATACAGATAGAGCAGCAGTGGTTGCCTGAAGCCTGAAGCCAAGTCAACCGATCCTCTATTTACCAGCGCCCTTGGGTTGGCGCGCGGCAGGGGTGCAGAATGTGCGTACAGCGATAAGAGAATAAATCAAAGATGTTGCCCGGCAGATACTTTTGAAATTCAGATTTGAATTGCGAAGAGTGCACTGAAATTTTAACCTGATGTGCGGCGGCTCGTTGCATAACCGCCCGGCTCTTGTGCAATTGAAATTTTGTAATTGACGGAGGGCCGGCAGTACTCACTTTCGATTTGAAATGAATTTGAGGAATTGAAGTGCTCTACTCACCCAACATTTTGCTGAGGTCAGCGTTGTGCAGGTCTGGATTTTCGTCGGCAAGCTTTTTCCTCTCCACCTTGGCCCACACCATAAAAGCGTTCATGGGGCGCCGTATTCGCGTTTCTTTAGCACTCTTTAACGTGTTCGCACCAGCACCGATTTTCCCGCCACTCCCGAAAGTCTGCCGCTGGAGAACACTGTAATTGGGACCACAAAAGTCGTTTTGGTATGCATAGCTCCACGCAACTGCGGCGGATCCATCGTCCTGAGGGATTATCGTGGGCGGCAGGATATTTGAGTACGACGGGTAATCCGACATTAGCGGTGAATTCGAGGTAAGCAAAGGTGAGTTTGAATTCAGTAAAGGTGAGTGCGATGACATGAGGGGTGATGACAGCATCGGACTTTGTGAAAGAACAGAGCCTCCACCTCCCGACGGACTTGGCGGTGGAATCATAGTGTGTGAAAGTCCCGAAATCTGCTGATGGGGATGCATCTGATGAGGTGATGTACTGTTGGGCAAGGGTGACCCTCCACCTGACGACGTCGTGTAGTTCTGCATAGAATGTGATACATATTCATCGTGGTATATGGCCCGGTGGTATGTCTGCTGATGTTGTGGCGAGCTGCAAAGAGAACAGAAAAAACGCTGCTATCAGACAACACACTCGGAATAAATGAGACTTGATATAAATGCATGAAAATTGGTTCTTATTAATCTTGTTAACGACGCCATCGATTAATAAGTGGATAATTAGGAAAGCGCTCACGTCTGCAAGCAACCTGTGATCCGCAAACAGGGAACCGGTATAGGTATTCTGTCGCAGGTGTGTGAAGGCGATTTCAAGAGCGAACTTGGGCGATCGATAGTGGTGGCATGGGATTTCTCATAGTAAAAACGACCAGACGAAATCATTTATTATAAAAGGGGCGACAAAATTGCTGAAATAAGAAAAAGAATTCTGGAAATCGTCGCCATTTTCGTAATGGAAAACGTTGACTGAATACCAAATATCTGCAGGTAGAGTTATAGTGCACGTTTAACCAAGTCAAGGAAATCATTTTTCGCATGTGTTTTTTTAATTGATACAGGGTCACCACCACAATGTCCTATGATCTTGGAATGCTGAAGCACTATTTATTGTTATTTTGCTGGTTACTTAAATTTAACCTTACAAATGCACTCCGTGCATGCGATTGAAATTATTTTAGAATTTTAAGAGAAATCAGGAAATATGCTTATACAAAGGGTGTATTAAGGAATTTAGAACGAATTGTTGAAATCTTTATAATATAAATTTTGTAAAATGTATTTCGTGGTAGTTCATACATTGCACTTGATCATTTTCAGCAGGTTTGCAGCACTTAACATTATATAATCGTTTTGAGATTCAGGAGCCCTCTTAGAAAGTATATCTGTCGAGTTAGTTAACAGGCAGCTTTGCAGTTTTACTCTTCTGTAAGCGACCGATCGGTTCTGGCAGAGGGTACAGTGATTTATTTGGGTACCACGGGGTGTGGCAATTGTGGTGGAAAAAGAAAGGCTAATTTTCACCTTTTTCTTCCAATTAGAGTTTTTTTCCTAAAAGACGGGTTTTTCGCTCGCTCTTTGCGACTATCCATCAAATAAAAACTCCTCTGATCTTGAAATAAGGCGTCAAGAGTTGATTTCGTAGGGTTTGTCCCTGCCAACTTTGACGGAAAAGGTCAATACCGTAGCAGAAGAAAGGATCCTCTAACCAACCAACCGACAGTCGCCTATGTCAAGTGCTGACAAGGTCAATCTTCCGCCAGCTACAGGGGATAACACGACATCGGGAACGGTTGGTTTAACCCAGAATATCGTTAGGAGTCCAGTTCTGTAGGGCCCAGCAGCATTTCAGGACCAACACCATCAACTACTCTTCAGCCACCTCCAGTACCGGAACCGGAAGCAGCAACCCCGAAGGAAAATTACAGGCTCAAAGATCGCGCAGTGGCAGTGGTGAAGTGCTCCCGGGCGCAACTCAAGCAGGTCGAAATTTATTTTTTAACAAAATATTAGAGAAAGCGGAAGGACCGGACCAACCCTCAACCATACAGTGTGAGCCCTAAATAAAAAGCTCACCCAATAATACGAGGAAAGACTCCGTCAAATCAAAAAGTTTAAAGAGTATACTGAGAGATTAAAGGAAGAGCATTTTCCTTTTGCTGGATCCACGCGCTCACTGGGGCTGATGTAAACCAGTTAAAAGAAAAATTGTTAGTTTATGCAGTAGTTTTAGAATAAATAGTAAAAGTCACATTAGAAATGAACTCAACCTCGTCCATCGATTTGTCGAAAAACTCTTTCTCAATTGGCTGAAAATGTTCTTCACGGAAACCAGCCTCGAAGAAAGCATGTGCAGTCTTCCCGAATTTAAACCACAAATAAAGAGACTTCACGTTAAAGTGGTAGACTTCTTAAAGGTAGTCAAACTCACGGTCCAACTTGTTCCACTTTTTTTCGGATTCTGACACCCTACATAATTGGGCAAGAGCGTCAGACATTTGTATGATTGCATAAGCAGATCTACAGTGTCTCAATGAGGACTTAGGGTTGAAACCTGTCAATTATTCACTTTAGACGTACCTAGCATCTTTAAAGGTTTGGAAAAACGTCTCAACCACACCCACCTACCACGAGAGACATATCGAGAAATAGTGAACAGACTAATGATAGCACGGTAAAATCCCTGTGAGGTTCTGACTGTTTTTGTTACAAGAGTAAAAGTAGTTACTGACGCAGTGCAGGAAAGCTGCTTAGACGGAATATGGTGCATGTAGCCAACGCTGTGAACTCCTTAGCATCACAGTAGGTGCGTTAGATGAGTTGAGACTTAAGGAAAGGTGTCCACTTCAACCCGGGAGTAACAACATAGAGCCCCTCCCAGCGACCATTGACCCATATCTGCTGGTGCTGGAACCCTTTTCGCCCTAGACCGAAGTCGAAGCCATCATAACAACGTTTAGAACTCCACAATTTTTACCACCAAAATTCAAAACAAATTCTCTGAATCATCCAGCCAATGTGGGCTATTGCTCTTATTCAGGCATGGCCAGTTCTAACTAGTTTTATATAATCGCATTGAGTATTCCTTAAAAAAGAAAACAATTCGCTGAAATGTACTTTGAGCTCTCAAGACGTTGCCAAAATGTCACCTGCTTAAATAGGATTAGCCGAACACTCGTGCCAGCCAATTTCGAACACGAGTTGCGTCAGTACTTGACCTTCACTTTACTATCTTCTTCTACTCTCTACAACAAAAGTGATCTACCGTTCTCTAGTTAATAGTGAGATTTGATATGAGATAAATATTTGCACCGCAAAACTCTAAGTGCTACATCACCTGCAGAATTTTACTGCCCACTTGACTGGATATTTTGGTTAAGGTGTAGTCGCGTGCTTTCTCAAAAGCTCTACACGTAATCAAATAATCCCATGGATTTCTCAGATTGAGCAATATACCCGATAGTAGCAATCCGAGCGATAATGTGTCTTATCGCACTGCCACGATATGGTAGCGAACACCTTCTGCTTCCACCTCCAAACGGTAGCTTCATATCATCCGCTCCGAACCAGAGGAAACAAAATGCCACAGTTTTATCAATCTTTGCAAATATTTACCATCGTGTCATCATATCTTCTCTGTCGATTTGTTATCACTATCTTCAATAGTAGTGATTCCGAATTGTTGCCGAGTTTCTGTTTCTGTACTGGAACCGTCTGAAATTTCGTGGCTTCTGTAAGCTGCCAACGGGACCACAATCAGTTCGACATCGATGTCGATTTAATATAAAATAAAATTATTGTTCAAATTTAGATCGTTACCTGTTGATGTTACCTTTTCGTTCATTTTGAACATTTCCTATGAACCTACAGCTCATAAAATCATGTCCACAGTTTCTACCTCAGAAGCTTATACTGCTTCGATAGTGTCTTATTTCGTGGGCCTGTCTTGTAAGGAGAGCTCCCTTGCTGAGAGATCGGTCGTCGATTGATTCACGATTTTATAATATCGCGTTCAATTCCCCGCACAGATACCGAAATCACCGCTTTTATTTCCTTTTAATGTTATCATTTTCTTATTTTTCCGATTCGATTCCACCTCCGCCCCGTGCCTCGGAAATTCGTGAATTAGATTGGACGAGCATGAACTTCTTGTAGAAATGTTAACTTCCTCGGTGATTTGTTAAGAGCGAAGCAGGTACAAATTTTTTATTGTTTCCATCGTGTTCGGTTATTGTTATATTTCTTACAGTTAGTCTTTTAGATAAGATTAACCAGAGCAGAAAATATCTACAGGACTGGGCATGACACTGTTGACAACGAAAATATTCCCTCAAGTCTCGGCTTCATGATTTCGTGTTGAAGGTGTTCATTGTAGCATATAAGAGCCATGAATGTAGGCTACATGCTACTATGTTGACAAACAAAGTTTTAGGCTCTTACAAGGCATGTATTTGCGGTCTCTGTAGCATTCATTCTTTTTGTAGGGGGTGAATGGCAAAATGAATTCTTATTGCATATTTTAAATGCATGCGTCCGGGACTACCATAAATGCCACGCAGAAATGCAGAATTACAGATTTTATCGTGAATTCCCTTCCCTCACTAGTGTGCTGCAGTATTCCCTTAAATTTTGGATAATCTGTAACTAGTCCTACTAAACAGTTTATACAAAATTACTAATTATAACCATTTTATTGGAGAGTCCTCTTAAAAGTTTACATGTAAGAGATACAGATTTTGCGTTGTCATCTCTGAAACACTAAACTTTCCACCACGTTATCCGACCAACAAAAATGTGATTCTCTTTAAAAATTTTGTGAGTCTGAAATCCTTAAATTTGATACTTCAGAGGCTTTCTTCTAAGATGAATTCAAATTTTTTTTAATAATTATTCCCCACCCTGTTGGCCGTATAGGGTGAGGTCCACATCTACAAACTTCCTCATCTACGGGTGCGGATTCAACTCCTACAAAAGGTGCGATTGTTTGTCTGAGTACTAGTGGTTTAGGCAGTTCTACTGAAGAGAATTGTACTTCTGAAACAACTGGGATGTATTGCAAAAAATTGTGGTTTAGGCACTTGCAACATTTTTAAGCTAAAGTTAACCAAACCCCTTTTCCCTAAAATTTCCCTCTGGTTAAGCTGTGCTGTGTACATCATAGGGTTGTCTCCTGAGGTAAGGCAATATCTTAAAAAAATTAGGGTAAGGCAATATCTTAAAAAAATTACTGGAACAGATCAAATGGTGTAGCCTCCAATTCATCTGATTTCTCTAGAGCATACCACAAACTTTCCTCAATATCCATTCTAAATTTCATCTTTTTCTACAACAAAATTGGAAAGAAATGCTTGTGCTTCCCACAAAAATGTAAAAAAAAGATTTCACTTCCTCCAACCCAGTACTCTCTTACAAAAGTCAATATAAACCTAAGCTAGGATTTACTGCCCATTTCTTTGCAGAAGTAGGACAGACGGCATTATCTAAGCTAAACAAAAATTCAAGGAGTTCAGGGTTATTGATAACAAGAAAATGACAACAAATTTTCATACCTTGGAACATTAACGTCGTAATATTGGTTATTTTTGGACTTTGAGTTATTTCCATGAATTTTGTTCTAACAAAATTTACAATGTGATACCTTGTAACGTGTTCCCTGTGTGTGTGATCTCAATGCTCTCTGAACATATTGTGGTCACATAGCAAATACACTTGTTATTTTCGTTTTTACCAAAGATTCTGGTGTCCGTCGCCCAATTATCCGACCTGTTCCCCTTGTTCCTGGGGTGGAACGCTGCGGTACGGGGACTGTGGAATTCCCTGCGATAATCCTTTATCTTTAGGCATCTCTCCATTTCAGGACAAACCTCAAGGCGTTGGTCTGGTCCCATATTGGGCCACCCTTATCTCAGAGAAAGACACTCGCCGGACCTTGTTTTATCACATCCTGTCGCGCTAGCGTGAAGTGGCGTTATTCTATTAAGGTTGTTTCTCTCGATCCTGACCATAACATGCTTCTCAAAACAAATAGCTTACATTGCAAAGAACTACCATTATGTGTGTTTCCTTTATGGCTGATGAAGTGCGGGCTTTCAAGCGCAGCATACTTCGGCGCCCTATTAACTCGACTTCCTGAACCCATCTTTCTTTTGCCTTTTTTCGTTCCTTGCGCTAACTAGTTTACCATTGTAAAAGGATTATAGGGGTAAACTAAGTCATTTATGTAATTTACAAGACATTTCTAGTAGATATGTAGACTGTACAGGGTGTCTCGGAAAGATGTGTTCCAACATTTATAACAGTCGAGTCTATATATTGGTATATCAATTGTCTTCATGTGTCAATAAGTGTTGAAGATATGAAGTTATCCTTTACCCTGAAAAATCTTTGCAGTAAGCACCTTTCATATAAAACAAGAATTACGTCCATCTTTTGAGACCTTCAAAAGTTTTTAGCATTAATGTTGAATCATTGTGAGGAGTTGTTTAAGGTGTCCACCATCTCATTGGTATAAATTGAAGTACATAACTCTAAGGCCACTTGTACATGTCCTTTTCAAGGTTAGTATTATATTTGCTATTGAATATGCTCGTTTTTTATTGACGCCATGGATCCCCCAAATTTTTGAGAAATTCCATCTTTTAATTATTGGTTAATAATTTTGGTCAAAGAGTTATTATTATTATTGAGTTTCCCTTCTAGCCCAGAAGGCCTACTTCTTAGCAAGGAGTCAAGAAACATTTACCCATCTCCGCATAAAGCGTTCACGCAGAAATGCATTAAGACTGGGCTAACCGACAAGCATACAAAACAAATAACTGTTAATAGTGTTAAACCAATTAGAAGGACCATAATGATTGTTAGTGATTTAAGAATGAAAGAAACAAAAAAAAAAGAAAATTGTACAACAAGGCACACCCAGGAATCACAGGGCAAGACGAAGACGGTTCTTTAGTACAGCCTTGGACACGTTAAGGTCAAAATGGATCCCTGCGCGATTAACTACTATGCACATGCATGGTTCTAGAGAAATTAATATGCAAAAGGGGAACACCCCTGAAATCACGTACATTATCCCTGAAAGACCCCCTACTCTGGAGCACAGGTGTGTCGATATTAGAGTTCAAGAGCTGGTGAATGAAAACTACATCGGCAATCTCGCGCCGCTTCTCTAAAGAAATCAAGCCGACGAGATTCAGTCAGTCACGGTAGGGCGGAAGGATCACGGGGTCATTCCAAGGGAGATCCCGAAGCGAAAATCTGACGAAATTGCGCTGAACAGACTCAATATGGTTGATATGTATAG
>QYTT01081577.1:0-10644 GCA_006980735.1 Dasypogon diadema
CCCTTTTCACGAGGAAGTTTTTGCGTCCGACGTTCTTCCTATTCCCTTTTGTGTAAATGAATGCAACTTCCCGCACAAATCCTACGAGGAAGTTTTTGAGTCGTGCACGAAACTGGTTTTCTTCCTCATTTTTTTCGGAATCATTTCTTGCCATTTCTGCTCCCAACTTTCTCGTTTTTCAGAAAGAGATAGCTCTCATTCTACCTGAACTCACGAAATAAGCACAAAGAGGAATCCAAAAAACTTCTTGCTCAAGCCATTTGCTTCCTTTCCCACTTTTTACCGCATGTGTCCATATCTTATCCCTTCTCTACATTTTTGAAGCACCGGACGCAAAAGCTTCCTCGTGACAAGGGGCATATTGCGATGAAAAGAGGGTTTGTTCTTGCCGTTCAGTGTTTTATTTTAATAAACTAGTTTTGTTTTATTATTTTCCTGTTTTATGAGTGTTTTGTTTTCAACTCTCGGACATTGCTTTGTTTTTGCTTTCGAATGGTAGGTGCACTGTGCTCTTTTACGGTCAAGCGCATTGCTCATTACAACGGCCCATTGGGCATGAATTTATTTCTAAAATTTCATTATTTATTTCACTTTCATCATTTTTATGCCATGATTTAATTTAATTTTTGCGTTCGAATATTTTCCCTAATTGGATATTTTTGTTTTTAATTTCTAGGGCTGGTACATTTTCGCAGTAGTTTTTAAGTCTAAAAAATTAAGTAATTAAGAACGGCGACATAATTAAGCGGGGATATGTGAAGAAAAAAAAGAATTGAATCCAAAAGAAATGAAAACCAAAAAAAAAAACCCTCCTGATAACAAAGTGTCTACTAGGCTTGAGGATCCTGTGTATGTCAGGGGTGTGTTAATTACTAACCCCAAATGAGTGAATGGAAAATCAAGGAAAAGGTAGGAGGTATTTCGTCAGAGTGCTTGCAGACGGATGGGCATTCGATTACGAGGGTTCAAGTCTAGTTGACGTACGAGATTGTTACATCTGAAGATGACTGAGTGCTTTATCTGCTATTCAAAGAACAACCCAATGGAAATATGTATTGTTTGATGTGGGTGCAGTGTCTTAGCCCATCCTAAATGTATGGTATATCCTTGAATGAGTGAATCCTGGATAAAATAAAGGAAGTAGAAGGCTACTGGTACTGCTCGAGATGTAGAAGGATTTCACTTGGTGCAGTCCTTGAGCACGTAAAAAAGCTTCAATGCTCTTTTGATGCCCTACAATGTGAGTTTAACAAAGTTTGGAGATAATATTATCAATTCTGTATTTGTGGGCAATGTCGCATATGAGTGCATATAGATGTACTTCGTTTGACGACCGCACTGCTGCTTATCTGTCCTTGCGAAGAGGTGCGGTCGAGACAGCAATTGAAACTGCTTCAGATAGTTCATCAGCTATCTGTCCCATTTACCGCAATACCGGAGAGTGTCCGGAAGTCCGACGAGCTTTCCACTGGAGTAGTTTCACTGAGGGTAAGTACAGCAGCTTAAACTATTTTTTGTTCCTCGACTTGGCCCTGCTGAATCTGGTGACATTGAGAGCTATATCCGTGATAAGTGTAACTCCCAATTTACCACAAACTATTTAAATAGTGTTGTTCACAGAAGTTCGTATCCACTTTTAAATTGTCACTGTGTTATTTAATTTGCTCGCCAAATTTCTGGCCACAGAAAGTTTTTGCACATGAATTTCAACACCGCAAAAAATCCTCTCATAAGGATTGATCAAAAAAGTGATCTTGCGTCATACAGAGTCAGAACGTAAGGGGAATAAGAACTAAAACTTACAGCATCTTATAGTCCTCCCTTTCGAATTGTTTTAATATCATTGCGTTGACAGAAACCTGACTGCATCATAGCTTTCGACCAGTCCTATCAAATCTTTTGTACAGACGCATAGACTCGCTTTGATAGATTTCAGGGTTGTCCTATGCAATAAGGGTATTGAGGTATATGGAATTGAAAATTTTGAAGAATAAGGAAGAATAGGACGAATAGGCTTTGGAACATCGCAACGATGTACAGCCAAATAATCGTGCCGATTTTCAAAGACGTTTGTGAAGAGAACCTCCTGACGCTACGGTAAAGGATTATCGTATATTAAAGGAGGATTTATCAGTCTACGTGGGTATTCAATCAGCTAGCTGTTGATGGGATACAAGCCTAACCAATTGAATCTGCGATAACACTAGTAGATTTACATTTTGATGACTTAATATCAGCTGTTACGATGTGGCAAAAGCGATTGAAAAACAAAAGAAGTTAACTGATTTGCCGAGATTTGAGTATTTTTGTCTTCAAAAATGGATATTAAATGACCTCTCCCTTATAAAAAACATACCAAAGGATTTGATACAAATCGAGCTTCTATACCCGATCAGCATGCATGAACATGTCCAGTCCTTAGGACTGGAATAGAGTCCATGTTCATACTCAACAAAAATGTTTAGGTTTGTACTATAATGGTTTAGAAACTGTATTTAAGTAATGTCGGTTGGGATGAACCCGCTCCAGAGGATATCTAAATTTGAAGAATTAAATACCAGATATGAAAGAAATTTCAGTTCTACTCTGGATTTATTATACTGAAGAGTGTGATTTCGAGATACATGAATTTTGTTACGCCTCTGAATAAGCTTAGGCTATTACAATTTACATATGTATTACTTTATCACATGGAGACAGAATTGTTTCTTTATTGACACCAAAACCAGAGTTTATCCAGTAGAAACATTTCCCTTTCTAAATTAGAATTGTGTGGAGAATTATACCTTCTTGCCTTGTTTCTTACTATTTATTAGAATGCAAATAATATCTTCTCACCAAAATGTTCAATTGATTCAATTTGAAAACATTTTTCGGTGAAATTTGGTCTCCTGTATTTGTGTTTGCCTCATGTTTGCCTCATGTTTGCTACGCTTACATTGTATAAAGCCAGAATTGTTTGCATTTCTTATTTGAACAAGTAAGCAAGTAAGCTCTTACCACATTCTAGCTGCGTATAAAATGGGTATAAATAAGCAGCCGTACTAGGAGTAAGTCACAGTTGTGATCACATTATCAGAATGTTACGATTAACTTTGATCTTTTGCATCATTTGCTCTCATATAACTGGGCTGTTCGGTATTTGGAATGGCGAAGAGGTGGGGTCATTCAAAAAATATCAAGTGGCCATATATCGATGTGGCTTGCCAGTTGCAGGTGGGTCTATAATTGGCCAAACTTTAATACTGACAGCAGCAAGACCGGTATACAGTGCTTCTCAAAGTCAACTAAAAGTAGCTGTAGGAAAATACATTATTCTGAAAAAAGTACCTGAACGGAACCCTAGAACCGTACACGCGATTATTACGCATGAATCCTACAGTCCTCTTTATGGTACTTATGATATCGCAATTTTAGTGCTTAGAACCGCGTTGCGATATCCTAGCTATATAGCAGATCGAGTCTCACTTGCAGAAAGGGGACTGGACATTGGTTCCGGGACGCCTTTAACAATCAGAGGTTGGGGTAAATACAGGGATAACCGAGAGGGTGGCTATCTAAGACAGGGTACAGTCATAGTTGAGAGTAATGAAAAATGTGCGCAAATTTACAACTCACCCATCGACAGGGAATATAAAATGAATGTCCAGTTTTGCAGTAAACGTAGAAGTCGGATAAATGTTTGTTATGGGGATATTGGCAACCCTGTCATGAATAAAAATAACGAGCAAGTGGGAGTAATATCCTTGGACTCAGCATGTAACCACCTGTTCCCTGCATTTTTCACCAGGACTACAGCTCCAGAAATATATGACTGGATTTATTATGTTAAGAATATAGGCCAAAATATATTGGCTCCTTTGTAAGCAAAATTTTTTTTTTTTAATAAAATAAATCTTATTAAATGGAAGCGTTTCATATTTATATTTTGAGCTGTATTTTTTTAAATTTATTTTATATTAAGGAAAAAAACTTGAAATGTGAAAATTTGAAGTTTTCAATTTTCCTTAATTTGAGGGAGAGAATTTTGATGGATCAGTAGATAACACGTTTACTGAAGGTGTTGCGCTAAAACATATTGGGGTGATGAAGGCTGCCTCTACGATTGAAGTCATGTCGTGTGTGCAAGTGATAGTACGACCACCTGTGTGTAAAAGGAATTCAACAAAGAAGAAGCCAATGAATGTTCCAGAGACCTTCGTTGTAATGACCGGGATTATTTACGGCCAGGTGAGTGATGGATGTTTCCTCCAAGATTCCTTTATAGAAATTTAAGGGAAATTTGTGACTCTTCGTTAAGCCCCGTCTGAGGCAAGTAGGTCTGGACCCATAACCAACGATATACATATTTGAAAGCGATCAATGCCGTTATACCTATAGCTAGAACATATTCTTCTTTCGATTGGTAAGTCGGGGCTTGGTCAAGGTGTTCATCAGTGGCCTTGAATCCGCGAGGATGTGATCGCCTTTTCGAAAAGGTTCGGGGCTATCCACGGAATGACCGTTCCAATCCTCTCCACGACGGGAGCGAGAATCTCGTCAAAAGGATATTTAGTACAAGTCGCGAAGCACATAACACTCTAAAAAAAGGGTGCTTTTATCTGAGCACTGCTTGGTCAAGGTCCTGGATTAAGATCCAGGCAAAGTCTCACGCCTGTTATCAGGTAGGGTACTTACGAAGTACCCCAAAAGGGGTAGGAAAGCGGCTGAAACGGCTTTAAAGGAATCACCTCCTACGGCAACGGTTCCTGAGGAAGCGGCTAAGTCCTGTGTAGGCCTACTCTTTTGGAGCCCCCGTATCAAGATGCCTCCACCCGGCAAACCTCAGGATAAGGAATCCTCCAAGAGGAGGATCTGTCTTCCAATCGCTTTGCCTGTGCCTGATTCTGAACAGAGAATGGGGAACCGTAGGCCAGTAACCCTGTACAATGTGGACTACAAAATTGTCTGAAGCGCAGTAGGGATGATACTCAACTTAGGGATTGCTTTGGTGGTACACCCGGTCCAATCCTATGCATTCCCGTCGAAGTCATGATCTTCTTTGTGCAAGAGTAAGCTTTCGATAGTGACTGCCCTCGAGGCATTTGGATTAGCGACTAGGTGGCTTGAGATCACCCAGAGACTGTACAGAGACTTCGCTATTCTGTCTAAGCATCAAGGGAACATTATTTCTCCCGTCCCGTTTCATCGGGGTGTTAAGCAGTGTTGACTTTTGTCAGATATACTTTACGACTTTCCTCTGAATCCATTTTTGGTAAATCTTCGTCGATATCTGCGGAAATATTCAGTTCAAATACTAGGGGTGAGACTCTCATGCTGGCATATGTGGGCAACTTGGCTATTTTGGTAATGCGCGAAAAGGCTTTTCCTGCAGTACGAGCGATACGTAAGTACAAAACAACTTGTAGGCATGCGTCACCCGACAGAATAAGCCCGCGCAACTCTATTTTTTCAAAATTATTCCCCCGTTTAGGTTCGTCTCACTTTTGGTACATTTAAATTTAACATTCTGGGACTATTGTTGAAGCTACCTTTTGCCTTTTGAATATTTTGAAAATTTTTGGAATAGAGTACCTTACTGTCCACCTCATTGTTGTGTACACTCCACTCCTGATCACCAGTTATCAGTTGTTACAAAAGGTATCGTTTTCCTCATGTTTAATTGATACTTAATAGGTAATCGTCAGCTGTTAAATGACATAGCCAATTACGTAGATGCGAAAGACTCCTGTACTTCGAAAACGAACTAGCGCCATCTGTTGGTAAAATGCGTCTCAAATTTTCTAACAACCCAGATTTGAAATAGTCTTTTTCTTCCATGTTATGTACTGTGAAGAATTTTATGCGGCAAGTATTTATCATGCTGCAGTAATCGTCTGTAGTGTATAAAACATTTTTTTTTCAAAGCGACTTCTATTATTAAGTAACCGGACCATATGTTCATATAAGGAATGTAGTCTGGATAGTTTGAATTCGATGTGGAATAGCATAATTTTTTGAAAAAAATATTTTCTGTTTTTTTTCGGAAATTGCGGAAAGCTCGACGATGAGCTGAAAGGATTCTTTTACTTTAGCAATGTATCGATTATAGTTTCTAAAGTGTCGAAAGCATTAACCAACGTTTCGGCTGTATGAATTAGATTGTTTGAAGAACTTTTGTCACAATGTTGACTGGCACATAAGGTGTTTATTTCGAAGTTTTATGAAATTCGAGATAGGTCGTCTACTATGACATTCGCAAATCGTAGCTTATATAGTCCACGGTTGTACTCCCCTAAAATAGTTGATTTTACAAATTTATCGAACCCTTATTATGTTCCATCTCTACTCTGAATTTCAAACTTTCGCCCGACTTATCTATAACGTTATTCAGAAAATTTTCAAGTCGTCGTTTCCTTCCCCGTCTATATACATAAACCATCATCTACACATCTCGTCCAAAATAAGATGAGTTGCTGAATTCTGATCCTCCGTATAGTTTTGGAAAAAACTTCTTTTTTTTTGAAATAGAATCGACTTCACTTTTTTAATGCCCCGAAAAAGCATAAAATAATTTCATGTTAATATTTTACGGTACTTACTCATATTATGTTTTGATTATATACAGAAATATTTGCAATCAATTTGAAAACAAGTAGCAAAACTTTGATGTTTTCCATTTTATCGTAATATATTAAGTTTTCATGTCAGTTGTGCGTACCAAATTTCAAATATCCAGCTCAAATTGCTCTATTAAACGATTTCTTTTCTTCTCCCACCAAAGACAATATAGTTTATTTCTCTGTATAATGAATATTTTTGTGCATTACACTACTCTACATCTATTTTAACGAATTATTATATATGGCAATCAAATTGCCATAAAAGTGCTCCGAAATGCCGAACTAATTATAATAAAAAACAGGACTAGACTGTGTAGTTCTGTGGAGTCCTCCTTCAATCCCGCGTTGATTACTCTTTATCTGGACTATCTGGAGGGACCTTAAGAAATCCCCCAAGAGGTATCCACCTTCAAGGTTTGGACAATGGCTGATACTACCATGTAGTTGAACACGACTGCCTTCCCTTTCAACGAAAGGGGAAACAACTCAGTTCGCTAAGTCTGGAGAGAGAAAATAGCTCGAGCTATTGGAAAGCCCTCGTCGTCCCCCAAGAAAAGGAACAGGTCATAAGCGTACGGCAGCTCAAGAGGATTTTTGCTGTTGGACGGTAGTCTGACCGCACTCTACTCCAAATTGCAGCAGGAGCGGCTTCACCGACAGTTTATAGAGCATACCTAATAAAGGACAGCACTGACTGAGACCTCGATGCAACGGGACAGAATAAAAACAAACACACAGATAGAAGGACAAACATATGGATAAATAGACAGACCAATTGCTATAAATTAAACTTAATAAAACGCAAAGCGACAAGTCTTGCAGCATTTTAGTTAGTAGTTAAAAACATTGAATTAAATTTTCTTAATTGCGTGTTGTATTTCTTTCATTTAATTTTCTTTGAATTGTAAATAAAATAGGTGAATAACATATTCTCATTCAAACAACCATGAATCGAGTCCAAAAAGGCAAACACATGTGAGGAATAATAATGAAGAAGGGCAAATAAACAAAATTGTTTAAAAAAACAATAGAAAAACGAAAACAATAAAGCATGTAGTTGGATGTTTTCTTCCTTAAGACAATACATTAAAATTTTGAAATTCCAGACTGTTTAATTTTCCTGGAGCCGAACCCATAGAAAATCGACTGCAAATAGTTTACAGAAAAATATTGTTCGCATTTTGAATACAAAATGAATAACATTGAATGTTTTCTTCCTTAAGACAATACATTAAAATTTTGAAATTCCAGACTGTTTAATTTTCTTGGGGCCGAACCCATAGAAAATCAACTGCAAATAGTTTACAGAAAAATATTGTTCGAATTTTGATACAAAATGAATAAAGACATTCGTATTGAATTGATATCACTTCAGTTGTTTAAATAAAATTTCTAGACCTAAACAAAAACAAGGTCAACCCATTTGAAGACATACTATCAACGAAAAAAAGGACAAAAACAAGGTCAACCCATTTGAAGATATACTACCAACGAAAAAAGGACATGCTATGGGATCCTTTTACTTACCATTTTGCGCGGAATATTTTATAAATACCTTCGAAGATAATTCATTTGAATCTGACAATGACTTAATAAAACTTGTATTTGCTTGGTTTAGGTATTTTGCATATTGGTAGGGACTGAAGGACAACGTGAGTTATTTGTAAAACGAACTTTTAATAATATTGACCTTAATATTAAGTTTATAGTAGAATTAGGTAACCAAAGTATTAATTTTTTAGACTTGACGATTTCATTAATTGATAAAAAATTAGGATTCGTCGTATACCACAAAAATACCTATTATGATACAGTAATTCTTTTTCACTCTAACCACCCTTGGAGTACTAAATTGACAACATTCCACTCTATAATAATTAATAGATTGCTCCGACTGCCTTTAGTTAAAGATAATTTTGAAAAGGAGTTGGGGATAATAAAACAAATTGCTGTTAACATTGGATACAAAACAAAAATTGTTTATCGTTTATTGAAAAAATACCCCAACACAAAACCCAGCAAAAGGATATAGTGGGAAGTGAGATGACCCACATATTGAAGGACAAGGAAGCTAGTCAGAAACTGCGTGCATCATCCTCCGCCGCACTTGATTGATTCCAGTATTATTTAGTGTGTAGAGTTGTGATTTTAAGGTTATATGAATACTTGTATGTTTTCACCTCTTTAAGAAATTGTAATAAAACTGGCAAATAATTAATGATTCATCCTAACTTTTAATTTTCCTTATAATTATAAAAATGCTGACATGGACTCACACTAACGATGCACAATAATAAATTGAGCATCCAAAACGACAAATTTTTGGAATTATTTTTCTTGTATTACTGAAAATACTTATTTCGAGTAACGCCATCTTCATATTGTGGCTTAAAACTTTTTAAACTGCCCACGTATTGAGTCACACAGAATAAAAGTAATTTAAGTTCAAAAATCAAAATGGAAAAATTTTTTGCTTTTCCACTAAAAGTAAAACTTTGACTATGGAAACAGGCAGTAAATTGCTAACTTTTAAACAAAATTCCAATTCTGAGTTTAACTCCAAACTCTGTTGAACGAGTACACAGAGGGTCCGGTAATTAATCGAAATGCGGTACACCACTCGAGTCCTTGAAGTGTCCTATTTACACACCCTGTACAGCAGTTTTGTTATTTAAGAACTTCGGCCAGTTATTTGTAATTAGGAAGTTCCTGTGACGCCCATTACCTATACAAAATGCCCTCTTAGGATTTTTCCAATTGGTCCCCGATTTTGTACCCTTATTTTACACCTTGATAAGACGTGCCTCGTCCGATTTTGATAATTTTGTCAGAACGCAGCCTAATATGGCATACCGTCTCACAGCCTGATCTGGCTCTGACAGTGTTAGGGGGCATGTCCTAAAAAATTTCTGTTCGGGTAACTTTAGCAATTAAAAACAAGCTTTCATTTCGTTTTTTTGATCCCGACACAATTATTCCAATTTATATTATTCGAATTTCTTCCCTGTTTCTATCCATTTTCTGGTCGATGGATCAGATTTTTCATTTTCATGGGAAACCTCGCCTAGTTCTGTAAATGTATTTACAATTCGGAGCTTAATTAGAATCAAATTCCAATTTGTTTCATTGAATGATTATTTGTATTGATTTAGGCGCGTAAGTTCAATTTATTTGGTCAACTACCTTCACTCTAACAAAACTTTTTTTTAACAATAAATACATCCAGTAAAGGGGAAGAGTACTGAGTAGAAGTGTGACGGAAGGGAATTGACAATAGAAAAAACCAACTACATGCACAAAATTGACAAATCTATCAGCCCTTGGACGTGAACGTACCTATGTTTTATAATTGCTGTCGGATTACCAATATTGTAAACAGTGGTAGTTTGTAACAAGCACCAAACAAGCATCTTCTGGAATTAATAGTAATTTTTAAGAAAATGTATTCAACGTCAACACTGAGATCAGATTGTGTCACTAACACTGGATGAGAATTTTAAAATAATAATTTAGATTTATCAATAATTTTCAGAAATAAAAAATTGTTAACCAATTACAAATTACTAACTTTGATGAATTTTAATGTATATTTCCGAATTTAGATAAAATTATCTCACAGCAAAAAGATATAGGTATACTACGAAGATACAAATTCACTTTTTATATTCATAGTATATTTCGATTGATATATCACAGAGATTTCGTAATTCAAACTAAATTTGGCTACCTCTATGACCGTCACAAGTTCAGATTGGTTGATAGGTCATGCATCAGGTTTTGATATACAAACATTTATTCTAAAACAAAAATAAAATTAATATATCAAAATAAAAAATGAATTTATACTTTTTTCTGCGACTTTGCATGAGTGCATGAAAAAGTTAGACAAGCGAGCTTTTCTCTTTGTGCATTTAATATGTAAAATTAAAAACTGCAATATTTTAACTAAAGTTTTATAATGATATCATCACATTTTATTATATTATTATGTTAATTTTTTTCTCCTTTCCTCCTAATGTGTTTCAAATGTGAGACGAAATTA
>QYTT01081578.1:0-30379 GCA_006980735.1 Dasypogon diadema
CTGATGTTTTTTTGATATGAATTGCAGTTGTGACACCAGTTTCTGAAGCGAAAAGATCCTCTGCCTTGGGGAATGAAAGACAGTTGAATAATTTTGTAAAATTGAAAATGTTGTACAGCCTTGGATTGTTATTTAGTTTCCTTGTTTAAAACATGGCTATTAGAAATGAGGATGAGGAGAACATGCAAACAACTAAACAAGATGTAATCCAGTCATTTTTGTATGTCATACCTACTTGAATAAGATTCCAAGATGTGTTAGGTATTCGTGACCATTACATGTCACACATCCTCAACATTAGTGTCCGTAGACACATCTGATGGGTCGATTGTTTTCATAACCTAACATTTCTTTTCTTATAGTGTGGGCAAAGTTTAGGGAATCCCCTACAACGCAACATTTAATTAAAAAAAGCGGGAAGAAGGGAAAGGGAATTGGATGTCGAGTGCAGATGTCGGTGAATATTCTGTTTGAGCAGAGTGGTAGGTGGTCTAGGTGGAAAACAGATAATGATAACTTGTTCTAGTATTAACACAGTTCTTCTCAAGAAAGATTGAAGATTTAAGGTAACCGTGTTTAGCTAATCATAAAGTATTAAAGAAATCTGACGCTAAACAGATTTCATAAAAGCTATCACGTTGGTTTAATGGGAGTACCAGTTCGACTGCATCATAATCAGAAGTCGAAGTGATGTTAATTCAAAACATTTGTTAGTTATTAACGACTAGCACAAAATATCACATATGCAGTGCAGAGTTGTCGTCTGAGAAGGAAATCGAAATTTTTACAAAATAATGGATTAAAAAGGTATTGAAAGAAGAATGGACTGCACTGAACTAATAATATGACTGGTGAAGGGCAGGAGTATTTCTAAATTGCCGTAATGAACTATCCATAACAATACACCTATAGTATAGTGCTTAAAAAAATAATGCAAGGAACTTTTAGTTAACGATTACCTGGTGATGACAAAACAGCTACTAAAAATCTTTGAGAAACCAACTACGATAGAATCTAGAGGAACCAAATAAAAATTATCTAGGTATCCAGGTCTATCTTTTTTGAGAAAATCGTTAATATGTTTTCCAAGAAAGAAGAGAATTGCGGAACTGGCGTAAGCGTCCAAGGATTTAAGACCATTGTACAATGACGAACTCCTGCATAGCATTTCTGGATCAAGTGTGGAAGATTAAGTTTAATTCTGACTAGATTACTGATTCTGCAACAAATTCCCGAAGGCATTCATTAAAAATTCTCCTTAGATTCCGAAAAGTTGCAAACATTGCCTTAGATAAATTATTCGATCCTAACATGGTGTATTATTTTCTAAAACACCATTTCAAAAAGGTAGAATCTTAGTCTGTGCTATATTTCTGAAAGATTGATGACCGTTTCAGCTAATTAAGATATGGCATGTGAAATGCTTCAGGATAACATCCCTGGAGAGGAAACTACTCTCATACTACTAATTAATATCTTCTTTATTACTTGTTTTATACTTTGGATATATTCTGTAAAATGTACGCCTAAGAGACAAAGAAATGTTTTGATCGTTCAGCGCGTTATTAAAAGTCATTATCAGAGAGTTATCACCAGTTTTTCATTCTGTCTTTTTTTTGGAAGGACATTTAGTATTCTGAAATGTTTCGAGTGCCAAGAGGCGCTTTATAAACAAATGCTTAAAAGTTCATGGAAATATTTTCTAGATCATAAAAACACATTATAAGAACGTTAGTACATTCGAAGTTATCTGCAGACTTTAGAATAATGGTACTCTACCTCTTAGTTATTTGCAATATTTGCGCAAACTTGAATACTTCAGAAAATGATTTATGTGGAATGGAAGAATCATAACACCTCTTGAAGGTGTACAACATAAGAAATATGCAGGACTGTAGCATATTTCGTACTTTATGGCATCTCAAAAAATGGTCACTTAGAAAAGCTTTTAGGGTAACTTGAGAGGAGCACACTAAATCAAATTACCAAGAAATAAAACTGAATCTGGGAAGCCATTTAAAGAAGTTCCCAGTGAATTGCACTTTAGGGACGCTATAAAAAATGTTGCTATGACTTCATACCGTCCATCAATGTGTGCGCACTTAAGTAATTTAAGAAAACGTGGATAAAATGAAAAACGAGGACAAAAAATTTAAAATGTCACAGCGCAGGAACGAGAAATTTGAAATGACGTTTCCATTCGGGATTTCTAGAATTACGTGATGTGTAGAAATTTTAAGAACAATGATGAAAAAATTTTCTCTCAAGTTTACCAAGGATTTGGAATAATTTAGTTGTTGTACGTGATACTTGTCTACTTTTGAAATTGTATTAAGACGGTAAAATTTTAAGGAATTTGGCTACTTTCGGAATGTGAGCAGTTTTTACCATAGCGACAATGGAGTTAAATGTTACACATATGCTCTTGTTACCGATAAGAATCTCTTCATGGGTTTCCTGTTTTTCTATTTTGTAAAAGCTTCAGGAGTATGGGTCTGAGGCAATTGGATATTGTGGAAAATTTATGATTTAAATTTAACGTGCTAGCAAAATTTTACGAAATAAATTTAAATTTAAGTATACCGTTCGGCATCAACATACCAGGCGAATTTCCAATTCACAACCGCTTTTTGGGAAATTTTGCCATAAAAAAATCGGCAGAAGCACGTGATTGATTAATACGTTGACTGCCATAATGAGAATAAAAGCTTTCGTGAGAGAATTACGCGTTAAAATACATTTGTCCTGAGAGAGCTTTTAAAGTGTGGTCATCAATGACTGCCTAGTCAGCCGACATATTAAAATGGAAGTTAGGTTGTGTTAAAACAAGATAAATAAATAAAGTGCCAAACCAAATGCAAAATAAACCCAAAACATCGTGGATTATGACTGTGAGCACAGGTCTGCAGACTTTCTCTTCTGTAGGCGTGGGTTCGACTCCTTTTTTTCAAGTATTGCCTAAGCTCAAAATTCAATCGATTCAATTGCAGATCGACGGTTAACCGATTGAAGTTGAAGGTTCAATCGATTGAATTCAATTGCAGATTGATGGTTAGTCGATTGAAGGTTCATCAATCTGCAATTGAATTCAATACATTAAATCTTAAATAGACTAACCATCAATCTGCAATTGATGTAGTGAGATAGAAGAAACTATTTAAAAAGACATTTTATCTATTCTTTTGCTCTCATCGGGTATTCGGCCTACTTGAATTTGAATGTGCTCAATGTCCAGATAACACAGCCCTCTCATTATTAGACCAGAAGCTATTATTTGATTTAAACTTTTACTGACATTTTTTGCTTATTATAATTCATATTTGTCTAATATTATATAACTATATATCCTTTTAAATCATTTTCAATTCAATAACAAAAAGCTACATTGACGAAGCCAGCTAAGCCATGGCTTCGCCTTTGTACTGAATATTTTACGAGCCACTTAAAAAATTTGTTATTTTCTTCAAAATCCATTACGCCACAATATGTTCCCACCTGCTTTCACTATGTTAAAAGTATTTTTTTTATTTTTCTAGAGATATTGAGTGCCAATTTGTGAACTTTTTAAAGAAGATAGATGTACAAGCAATTTATGGCCTGTCTTAGAAAACTTAAGAGCATTAAATCTTCTGGAGTGAAGTCTATTAAAGAAACCAACGCATGGCTTTAGAATACTAATTACTAGGAATTTCAAGTATATTTATTTTACCGAAAAATAAGTTTCTGTATTCCAGTTGACCTTCGCAAACGCCTTAAAATCTAACGTTAACAAACTTTAACATCCATCAGTTATTTCCATCTTGTCTTAATTCTCAACAAATTATGCAGAAATGTAGGGTTTTTTTGAGCTTTGAGCTTTGATTATAATAGTGTTGTTAGGCACATTGTGGTAAATTCTACACTGGCATAGTATTACCGTGGGTGATTTGAAATTTCTGTCGTACTGCCGTACCTGTCTTATCTAATCTGAAGAACATTTGATATCTTGGAAATAGAGGAAATGTGGATGCTTCTCTCCCATGGGGCTCTAAATTATTGAGGAAACAGTTCATTACTTAAGTTGACAATTTCAATTTCAATTTTCAAGAAATCAACGTAACTTCAAGATATTTGACACACGATATCTCTAAAAAGCTACACTTCTTTGAAGATACAAACCCACATCGTTCGGGGAAATCTTTGCTTCGATTACGTTATTGTTGAAAACTCGTCTAGTATCTAAAATACCAATTATTAGATCTGTGGTGCCTTTTGGTTCTTGATAAAGGAGATTATAATAGCGTCTAGGGTTTTTGAGCGTTCCACTGATAATGGAGTCCAGAGTACCAATAGAGGAGAGATACAAAGATGGGTCGGACAGCACGGTATCTAGAGGACTGCAGCGATTGAGGCTCTGACCTAAACCGTAAGGCAAGAAATTAGTAATATATATATTAGCTACACTTTCCATTAATTATAATACTTGACGGCCTAGAAGACGAACTTGTGAGGACAGTAGGGCGTATTCTGGTAGCAGAAGACGTCAATGCGAGGGCACTCGAAAGATGTAGGCCTGCTCCTGAATCCTGACTCCCACATAATGTAAATGACCACCAATATTCTGAATGTCGATGCAAAAACAACTTGCTCTGGTGCCACTCATTCAGAACTGGAAAGTGTTGGAGGATTATTAAGGTAGCGACTATATTATTTTGAACGTTCTTGGTAACGGTCAGCGGCAAAAAAATGGATTGTGGAATATTAGAAGAATGGACGTCAATATTTCGCGGGAGGACTAGCGAGACGGAAGCGACGGATACTTTAAATCCAAGCGAAAAAGTAGGAAATGCTTGACGATTTAACCATGGACTTCATCGCGTGTCTATCAGAGGGGGTTTTCTTCTTCCGTGTGGAAAGTCACAACGCTCGATATTAATCAGCAAGTGTAAAGATAATTCCGAACTCCCGTCGTCTTACTGTCCGCTGTTGTATATATTGGATACTATAGGCAATGTGCTTAAGAGACTCATGTCAGACATTCAAGATGACGGAGATCTCTCTGTAAGAGAATTCGGTCTCAGGCATGCGATCTGAAGCTGTCAGAAGGCCGAAGATCAAAATCGTTTCTCATGCCAAGCGGTGTTTCCAATAATGCTCAAAGTTAAGAATGTCTTTAGTTCCGCGTGAAAGATAGATATGCTAGAAGTATTTCATCGCTAATTACACGTGCCGAAATGCCTCGTGTGTATTGTCGAGGATTATCAGGAATAGAAGGAATAGCGAGGAAGGGTGACGACGTCTAGAGCGGGTCACGAATCGATTCTGGGACTAGAACCCTGGAGCGCTTTGTCACGAGCAGAAATGCCCGAGCAGACGTACCTGGTCGGAATCATGGACTTGGACTAGTTGCAGTACCCGATTCTGAGGGCGACATACATACAACACTAAGTCTAGAAAGTTGTTAAAGTTTGGGAATGTTAAAATAAGCAAAAGGCCTCCGATGTTTTGAATATAAACAGAATATATTTCCTAAACCTTAGTTAACGCCCTTCTTCAGGGGAAAAGGAAGTGGCGACTTGACAAATTGCAACAGTCTTCTTCTTATTAGTTTGTTAGGCACCTTTGAGTGTAGAGTTAAGTAAGTTAAGTAATTTTGCAATATTCAACAAAAGTTGTCATAACTTTCGATACTGTATTAGTAATCTGAAAATTCAAGTTAAACTCTTTGCTAATGATTTCTTTCAAAATATTTTGCCTTAATGCATATGAAACTTGAACTCCACCAATCTCCATCATGTTTTTACATCTGGTGTGAAAGAGCACTAATGTCATGTTTTTGGAGGTTTATTCCTCAAATCTTTGCACCTCCCTTTTACAAATCCAATGCCAAGGTACATAATATCTGGAAATGTGTTATCATATGTACTCTGGACGAGGCAATCTACAATGACTTCGGAACCTCTCTCCACCTCATTATGTCTGTAGTGTCTTTGGCTTTATATCAAAGAAATTCGTGATAATTCCCCTCCTTGTGAGCATCCCCTCTCGAGCAAAATTTCTACCTTAGTGTCATCACATCTGGCAATGGCCCTTATAAATTCTAGTATCGCTTCGATCCTGCTCAATTACTTTGACCGCAACCGCGGTTGAAATGGTTCGGTATGATGGGTTATCGAACGCATTCTCAATTTCTCGGAAATTTCACAGCCTGATATTCATCCATGCCGGTAGTTGAATTGATTGAGGCGTAGCTGTACAGAATTGCTTCTGTACAGGCACATTATGGAATCCCTAAAAGGACATGATGATTTATTTGAGTGCCACTGGTTGAGGGAATTCTTTTGACAAGAATTTCGTTTGCAGAGCCAGTGTGGATGTTCTACAGTAAAATTTCAAAACAGCCTAAATTATGCTGTTTTAATGCACACGGTTATCTCCGGAATTTTGTAAAAAATGTCTTTCCATTACTCCGGATATGAATGACATCAGACTTATTGGGCGATACGATCTAAGATTCGAGGTAAATGTTTCCAGAAAATGTTCCGCATACCTAGGTATACCAAGAATGGGCTCATGAAGGAAATTTTCGGAACCCGAAATTTGGTATATAGTACTTAGGAACCAGAATTCAGTACAAATATGACCTAAATGTTTTGCAAATTGTAGAATTTCGAATTTTGATTTCAGCTTGTCCTCTATACAATTTTTGAATCTCTCCAGTTCTCCTTTGTATTTAATTGAAATGAACAGGAATTTTATGTTAATTTAACCAGGGCCATCAATACTTAAATGTGCTTTTCTGACCCAGAATATAACACCCTCATTCCATACATTCTTTGAAATTAATTAAATTTTTTAAATAAATTATTACTGTCATTTTAACAGATTTAATACCAAGCTCCAACCATTTATAAAGAGAATTACAGAGTTTCATGCACTAATAAGTGGCAGTTAGAGCGATTAGCCTTTTTGTTTTGCACTTATAAAGGTATACTGTGCTTTTCCAGACGTTAATTTAATCATCCACCATAAACCCAGTGCAAGAACAATACATAGTACGCGCGTACAAAAACATTCAACGTCCGCAGCACCCCTCTACCCTCTGCGTACATAAATTTCTGAATGGAGTGCCAGTCCCAAGCCGTTCATCAAAAGTTGTCTACCATAGTGACTCGGTGGAAGGAGTATTCCATGCCGATGACGCAAGTTAAAATTATTTCCCCCCAGAGAATATCTTTTATAGAGTAGTTTAGATATAAGCATAACACAAACCCATTAAGTCCGGGTTGCTTTTCAACCCTGGGGACATACATATCCTTGTGTGCCGATGTTTGCTAGACACATCAATAGCGAACCAGAGCGTGTGCATGTGCATACACCATTGGAGGAGCATTTGAATTGCAGGGAACTTCTAGTTTTATGAATTTTTAGGATATATTGTGAAATGTCAGGATCAGAGCTTATAAAAGCCCTCATTCTTCTTCTTTCACTTTTCGATCGCTCGCAAGCACGAGGGAATTGCTTTTACTCATTGGTGGAATATTAAAAACGTCCCGAACATACCTGATGCACCGAAGGGTAGCGCACCAAATGGTGCCCGTATCCCCGTAGATGTTGAAAAAGGCGACTGCACTAAATTGCACTGGCACGAGGAGGATTTATGAGCATTTCTATCATACAACGTCGAAAATATTTTTTTTTGTAAATGGCATTTTTAACTTCCACTTTAATGTTGGGGGATATTTGCCAGGAAATAACTTTTTGCACAAATATGCATAAAGTTACTTCCTTGGACATTTTCCTGATGGTAATTTCAACAGCTGTTTGTTTACGAAAGATTCTCATTTAGATGGTGAAAGTTTCAAAGTGCACTCTAAATTGGAAACAGAAATGCACTTCGACTGCAGTTACTTTTAGAGGGTACAGCAGCGGAAGTTTAAAGTTTATGTGCATGAACACCAATCATCAATTTTTTACTAGCTAATAGTCCGTAAAATTATATTTTGATTATTCTTTGATTTTAAATTCGCATGTACAGGAGTTCTAGCCTTACATTTCTCAATCAGTACACCATAGGATCACCACATAAAGTACTTACGTTGTTTGGCTTTATATATCTCACTTTGCAAACAGTCTAGGCAGACAAGCTAATTGCTAGGTTATTCTAAAGAATTCATCGTCAACTTTTCCCTAAGGATTGAAAATTTCCAATACGAAAATTACAGCAACTAGTTTAACGAAGAGTACCCATTTTAAATTCAAAAGATAAAATAAACCTTACAAGGCTCACTACTGGCATACATAGTTTTCTTCAAATCTTTCAAACAATATCTAGGTAAACCGCCATATTCGACTTCTTTTTGTTTTACCTCGTTTATGTTGGAGTGTTGTCAAGCAATTCCCTTACCCTCCATATTTCATATTATTTCGATAATTTGTCTATAGGCTGTCGGTCCCACGCTGCCTGTGAAGTAGTCTGTGACAGCCGTTCTTCTGCTCATCAAGGCAGGACGATCGCACGTAATAGGCTCTGTGTTTCCAGACTAATTCGTGACTTATAGTACTAAGGGCTTTGGCAATACAAACAGGCTTCCGTTAATAGTATAAAATTTATGATGCAACGTTCCCGCCTCATAAAGAATTAAAATATTCCAATTGCTGCCATAAGGTGATTATCTCCCGACTAGATAAATTCACTTTACATTAGCTGTATTTTTTGTATAAGATCCATACAGATCTCAAGATCCGGATCTCACATAGGGTAATTCCAGCATCAACACAAGATCCTGATCTTTATACGGATTTTGGATCTGGATCTTTAAACTTCTGGAAATTAGTACTTATACTCTCATATATAGGTGCATCTTTCTAATCTTAGATGTTGGTACCACTCAAAGAGTTGTCTTAAAAGTGAGCAAACATGAATAATATACGATCCTAAGGAATATAAAACAAGTAAAATTTACGCGTTTGAAATATTAGTAGCTATCAACTTGACAACGATTATCGCTACTGCCAACATATAAAACTAATTCCAATAAGATCCCGGCGACATACATAAGTAGCTACACGGAATAGTATGCTCTGCAAATACAAATCTGTGCTTTTCAAAGAATTTTTCTACTCCACAAAACACTTGGTCAAAACGCGATATATTCTATGATTCTATAGTAGATTACAGAAAAGGATGAATTCTCCATAAAATATAGAAAGACGTGAACTAAAAACTTCAACTGGAAGGAAATATTCCGCAAGCTTTTGCAATGATATTAAAACTTAAATTAAATTAAAATTATGGCCAATGTGTATACGTAATTAATTAAGTACTCTTAAAATTCTTACGATTACAGACAAAAGCTAATTTAAGACATTTTTAATTCAATACCCTATAAAGTATCTTGTCTTACATCTTATTGAGAAAAACCAGACGCTGTACGAAAAGGAAGAACTTGAACAAAAGCTGCAATAGAGAATGCAAATTGGACTTGAAGGGTTCTTGGTATGCAGCAGAATGCAGTGTGACTTTCTACGAAAATGAATTCTGACCTGTTTTTCTCGTTCAGCCTTTGTCCAAAATAATTAACTGGTTGGATGGCTTTAGTTTCCGTGTTATATTTTTAGAGTGTGACTTCTTTCTATATTTCACAGGGTTTTATTCGTATAATTTTCACCTGTGGCTGGGTGACATAGGAAAACGAAGCTGCAATGAACTTGACTAGATAAAGATACATATGTATATAGATTTAACTAAAATTCTCAAAAGTTTTACTGCATTTCCTCTTTCCTGCGGAAATTGTAACGTTTTTGAAAATTCACGAAAATTAGATGTGCATTTATTTAAATATCATTAAAAAGTTTGTGTAGAAAATTTTCTGTACTATTTCTTTGTAGATTGTAAGGCATCCTAAACGGGAAATGTATTATACAAGTTTCTTGGAAAACATAAAGAAGATATGATAGATGATAAATACAAAGTGTGACAAACTGGTGAAATATAAATTTTGTTAGTGTTGCCGGAAGTGAGAATGAGCATTTATTTTTCAAATTTTGCTTGAGAGAATTAAAAGGCAAATTTTTATTATATATTAGTAATTACATTGTATATTTATTATTAGTTCAATACCTCTTTTTTTATTTAGAGTAGAATGTTGTAATTCTTTCGCCAAGTTTAAATCTTGTTTTGTCTAAGGTGCTTGACTTCGTCCGAAAAATTTACTACCGTGTTATCGATCGACCAAAAGAATGAAGACAAAAATCCTGATTATAGGCAGCCTTTGATAGCTTTAATCGTAGGTGAACAGTTGCCTAAAGAGACAGTGATGCCCCTGTTTTTATCCATTTAACTGTCGTGGGGGGTTCAAATTCTTTTTCCAAAGCTGTCTTTTTAATTGCATTCCTTGTTTTATTATCAAAAGCTCCTTCTATATCTGCGCAAACACGGCGATCTTCTTGGTTTCGAGTGCCTTCTCAGCTTCTACAAGTGCGTGAATGGCTGTTTTATTGGTAACGAATTCTTTCCTCTTTGAGTGTTTAAAAATACTACTGCAGAAGAGGGCAATCCACTCGTCAATTGTGGTGATTTTAACCTTATTTGTTTATATTTTTTCTAACTAGTAGTGACAGTGTATTCGTATTAGTTTAAAAATTGGAAAAACATCTATACATTCGTTGGAACCGACGGTCGAGCATGCTGAGGCGCACGTATTCAGATTTTCTCCCCTGTTGGCGTGGGTTCAAATCCCACAATTTATCTGGGTACGTGGTTGAGGCAATTCTACTGACAATAATTGTACTTCTGAAGCCACTGTAATATGGGATGTTTCACTGTAATAATTTCATGCCAAAAATTATGGCTCATTTGCAACATTTGTCAGGTTAAAATTTCCCAATCTCCCTATCCTTAATTTCCTCCCGGCTAAGCTGAGGTGTGTGTACAAAAAAAACTATCAGCATGCAATTTTTAGAAAATTGTGAGGAATGTGTTGCCCAAATCTGTAAAATTTCAAACTCGTATTAAAAATTAGGGATGTTTTTCCAGGATAACGAAAGCGCTGAAGTTGGACCTGTTAAGTACAGCTACTTTTGTAAACCTCGTCCAATATAATACTGTTGGAAAACGCCCTGATTTTTACAATGTATAAAATCTGTACACGCCCTCTTTTTTATATTACTAATTTTTTAGACGAAAAGTCAGAAGGGTATAATGGATGACACGAATATTAACCCAATGTTCATTAAAGCAGTGTTTTCTTCAAAATAGAAACCAGGCTGGTGGTCAAGCTGGTTGAGTCGCACGTTTGTAGATTTTTTGTTTGTAGGCGCGGGATCGATATCCGCAAAGGGCATGATAATTTATCTGGGTACCAGTGGTTGAGGCAATTCTACTAATGAGAATGAGAAGCCACCGAGATGTTGCATATTAAAAACTTCATGCAGTTGTGGCTTACTCGTAACATTTGTTAGGTTCAAATTCCCACTATTCATTTCCCTTCGCCTATACTGGGCTGTGTGCATCATAGGGTTGTTCCCTGAACTTCAGCAATACCTTAACAAAAACTTTCGATGCATAATTTAAATTTTTGGCAATATTTCAAGTCGGTCGGCATTTACTAAATGGGAAACTCATCGACATCTATCTATTTTCCAGATGATGTACATTTATTACAGACGATTCATTTTTCATTGTAATAATTATCTAAAGGTTGGTTCTATGCAACAAAATATTTGTTATTCAGTGAGGTTATAAGGAACAAATGTTTAGATATATAAAATAAGTAAGCATTTCTGTAAGCTCACAAAATAATTGCAAAATAGTAATTATTAATTTTCAAATTCCGCGCACTAAGTGAATGAAAACCGTAAATATTATTTTTAAAACAAATGAACACAGCCAAAGTAGGTCTTTACATAATGACCGAAATGAGAACCGAATGGAAAACCTCATCTAAAAACAATCAAAATTTGCAAATTTGAACCACATTTAAATTAAAAAGGCGAACTTTGGAACCAAATAACTTAATTTTCATTTGTGCGGTATCTTTCAAAGAGTTTCTGATGTAAAAACTTTTAGAAACTCTCCAGAGTAATATTTGGAGGAAAATGGTGAACCTCCCTTTAAATGGTTTTGTGGTAAGTTGACTGACTTAATTTATTTGGAAATTTATATAGATTTATGAAATTTGAAAAAGTTGAAACCTTACCTAAACGAACAACGTGAGTTTTGAAACCGTAGTTTCACTTATTTCAGGTTATTTTCATTGGTTTTCATAGAAGTAAATTTAGTTAAAGAATTATAAAAAACAATAACTCTTTTCCTTACCTAAACTTTATGAAATTTTCCAACCTAGAAATTTTCCAAATCGGCGACTTAGCATAATGATAAAAAATTACACGTGCCATGTCATGAGTAAACATAAAAAATGAACAATGCCACTTACCGACCTACTTACGAACATACATTTCACCGGAAACAATTTACTTTACTTTAAGGGTAACACTAGAATGATGTACACAGCAACTTCTATTCATTCCATTAAATCTACTATGCATGTAATTTGATACCTTCAGTACTGAAATGCAACAGTAAAGCATATCACTATACAAACCCCAGGCCGCTTCTTACAACCTACAAAGTGATTTTTACGGAAATAAATTTTCTGGCTTGTTTCCAGTAATCATTTTTAAATTTTGCATGCTTCAACCTACCTGGTTCAGGTGCTATGTTTGTGCCTCTTTATAAAGTCATGAAAATGTCATTAAGCGCTACCAGCAGCCAGAACCTAAATACCATAAAATCACCCCTGGAATAAAGCATCACACAGAATGCTATGGGTTAGGTTTGTTAGCGAGAAACTGTAGAACTTGTTGAGTCTTCGCCACTGAACAAAATTATCATAATGTAGCCTTTATGTAGGCGCCTGTCTACTGCGAAAGGATGAAAGTAATTCACAGTTCAGTGGAGTGTGCTAATGTGGAATTTTGTAAAATATGACAAATTCGCCCCACTTATTTTCAATGTCCTTTTTGCTTATTGTTTTCCATTCAATTCAGTGGGTTTGAAAATGGAGGTGGTGTCAGGTCAACAAACCTTGAATTTTACGCCTGTATACTTCTGTTTCATCATGGTGTGAGTGGTTTCCTGATTTTTTGAGGACAATCCTTCTGCTCTTCTCAATGGAATAATTATCGTTAGGATGAGAAAATCGAAAACATTATTTCTTGTCTCAGTTAAGAAAATCTGGGACGTGCAGAAGGTTTTTCACAGATTTTTTTATTGTATTAAAGAAAGCTGGTCCCTTTTTCCTGATCGAAGAAGAATTTTTAACATTTAGAGCTGTACTAAATTATTCAGTTAACGTATAACATAATGTTTTTTTTAATATCAATGACGTACACTCAATCATAAAACTTATATATCCTTAGATATTGAATTAGCAGTGGAATATCTATAAAAGTCCATTAACAACGACCGTCAAAGTATCAGGAGACCCGCAGAGAATGAAGTACTGTCGGGAAATCCCCAGATTGAATGGAAAAATGCTTACCTTATTCACTTTTGGTTATGATCCTTCAAAATAAATAGTCTCCGTGGGAACGTAGCTTGTTCCTTACCTCAAAAGCCATGTAAAATTTGTTTTCCTTTTTTCTCTTCACGGTGTCGGAGGCTGTACCACGCTTCTCTAAGCCGCTATACATGTATATAGTATAGAAATCCACGTAAAAAAGTTTTGATTCTAAATCATAAGTTGTATCACACCTAATTTATTATTCCTTGTATATATTATACTTTCAAGACTGAAAAATTTCTTATGGCACGTACTCATCTGCTTTTATTGGTTGTTGTGGCGTTCCGCAGGGATCGGTTTGGGATCCACTAATGTTCTCAATCTTTGTCAATGATATTTCATCAACCATCAGTAACTTTAAATTCAGCATATATGCTGGTAATGCACAGCTATATATATCTAGACCCGTGGGATTAGTGGAAGACGCAGTTCAAAGATTAAACGAAGACATCGTAAATATATCTAAGTTATAATGAACTCCTACTAAACGTATCCAAGTACGAAACAGTAGTTTTTTATTAATATTGCATTGATACAATTGACCTTCCTGAGGTAATTTTAAATAATGCAAAAATTGCTTATAGAGATACCATTAAAAATTTCAGAATAATTTCCAACGAAACATTATCGTGGTCAACATAGTGACTACGGAAGTCTATATAAAATCGGGGCTATCAGCTGCTAGATACAAATTTAATGTTAGTTAAGATAGTGTTGACGACGTTGATTACATATGGCTGTAAAAATTTTTTACTGATTGGACTTTGTATTGAAAAGAAAATTAAAAGTGTTCTTTAACTTCTTTATTCGCTACGTATTTAAGTTTGCGCACTATGACCACGTTTCCCCTTTCAGTAATACTATATTTGGGTGTTCCATAGTTACATTAGAACCGAACCTTTTTGTCTTTTATCGTTCCTTTTCTTTTTTGAAACTAGTTAGATATAAGTTTAGTATATATTTTTATTTTGTCTTTTCCCTACACTTATATAGAAGTCTTATATTTAATAGTATAGAGTTAAATTTAATGAATAAATTATGAATTTTTAAAAATTTCCACATCGTTTGTTGGCGCATCGAACTTTTGATCACAGTTCCATTTACATATCCATATACATTTGGAAAACCTCCCTTTTGAAATATTCAAGGCACTAATATTGAAATGAAATTAATTCTTTCTTTAAATGAACGATTAATTTCATTTTTGGAGTCACTTTCTTCGAGTTGGTAGCTTCGATGTAGCTTTTCCACTTACTAAAAACATGCATATTTGATAAATTTTTCATGTCCACACATTTTGTCTGACACTTGTGGAAGGTAACGTAGAAAATCTATGTCATTTCTAAAGCAAGCAGTTGTTTTTCTACATTGAACAGTATTTAGCTGTATGATTTAAATTACAATTGGGATTACAAATACTATTCCATGGAATTGTAATTCTGAATTCTTAATTACAATTACTTGGAATTATAATTAATTATAATTTTAATTGTAATTAACAATCCCAAGGAATTGTATTTGTATTTAAAAGTCCTTCAAATTCCTTAATCCTTGGAATTCAAAGAGCATGCGAACAATCCTATATTTGCTACCTTCTCTAGTTACACAACTAGCGCCATGTATCGCAATTATTTAGTGCACAAAGACCTTTTTATACCTTAGGTTTAGGGTATTATAGTTTTGAGCAAACGCAATTTTCATGATACACATAAATGAATGAGAGCAAAAAAGAAATCGTTTAATATATGTCTATTTGCCTGTACGTCCATCTGCCTGCCTGTCTGTCTGTCTGTTGAAATTTCGTAGATAGATACCTTATTAAAATTGAAACACCGAGTTCGAAAATGGACCATTTTGGACAACTCCTTCATATGAAATCTTTAGCAATATAAAAAAATCGTCTTTTTTTCTAAAAATAAAATGGATTGAGGTAGATAGATCAAATTTAGCGCACAGATATTTTAGTAAAATTAAAATGTCCTGGTGGAAAATGAGCCAGTGCTGACGCAAAATAATATGTCATACGTAATCTCTCTGCTGTCCGTAAAGATAGCAACTTGCAGCACCTAATGATATAGGTTTCGGAGATATGTACCTGCCTTCATGATGGCTTCGAAGTATGGCTGGAAACGTTCTCAGATCCTCGCAGAGGTAGACAACCACAACGCCATTCTGAATTTTGTTCCAGAAGTAAAACGCTATGCCATTGTCGCCAATGTTCTGCTTTTGGTCGTCTATCTTATAAATTAAATGTTTTTTCCTTTTTATATTTTTGAACTAAAAATAAATATTTATATAGATATCCTTTATAATCAATACGCCTACAATTTGGTTTCAAGTCCCCCTAAAAGCTTTCAGAATTGTAGATTGCTTCTGTTATTTCCTACGTGATGAATTATTTCCGTAAAATGTAACATCATCTTTTTCAACCGAGTACGAAACACAAGTAAATAAATAATAATTGTCGTATAAACGCAAATCTTTGATATTTGCGCATTCTGCACAAACGTGTATAGTATATAACATGAATTTATTTGCTTTGTATTTCATACACAAAGATGATGGATGAGTATGTGGTAAAAGGTTTTCATTAATATGCGATTACATGATCAACCCTGAACGTTTTATTTCATAAAGTGTTCATAGTACATAATGTAGAAAGCAGTAAAGCTCTCTATTAGTTATTTTACGGCACAATTTTCACTAAGCAAGTAGAACACTTGGCCAATTCCACTGGGACTGTTATTAAAATTCTGCAAAAGCCTTGAACTAACTTATCCCATTTGCAGTAACATTAAGGGATTCAGCTCCTTTACAATGCCTGAGGAAAGATGAATTTCGATAGAATTGATTTAGAACATTAGAGATATTAAGCATTTTCTCCTAATTTTGATAAATAATAATGTCCTAATCGCTTGAAGCTATTTTTGGAATAACGTAACCAGCAATGGCCAAATCCTCTGCCTCCGGAAGTGAATCGATTAACGTTTTTTTTTAAATGAGTTTCCTTTTCCTTTCAAGAAAGACATTAACATGTTTTTCAGAAACATCCCATTAATCACGCTCCCGTTCTCCTGCGGTTTTATCTTATACTTCAGAGGAAGCTTCTTAAGGAATCACTAAAACTTTTCAGTTGCACGTCTCCAGGTGTGTCAGAAGTTAAATATAAGCATTTCTTCCGTACAAATAGAAGGGGTAAGAAAGTACGAAAATTGCTCGTGTGTGTTCAATGAACCCCAGGAATGTGGGGAGACAATGGCGATGTCTGCACGAGACACGTTCATTTCATTTTAGCTTTTGTTAATTTTCTTACACTCGTTCCGTTGTCATCCGATCCTACTGCACTTTCTGGCAGAACTTGTTATTAGCTCATTTCGAGGGAAGTACGTGTGCTTTCCTTATCAGGATGACTGTCAAAAATGCTACAATGTATGCACAGCTCAGGCTCCTTCTAGCGCTCCCAGATTTTAGCTCAAAGTACTAGGGTAACCAATTTACGTGCTATTGCACTTTGAAAAGCGGAAGTCTTAAAACTCTTAGCAGAAAGATTTTGCACTTAAGGGGACAGGTGAATATAACTTACTCACGCCAGGGAAAGTCTGTCGTTTGGGAAATTTGTTAATATGTTGCTTCAAAGCACCATAGTAACAAAAAAGAAACCTATTGAAAAAACAAACTAAGTCGGTACCTAAGTCGGTACCTTTACAATTCATATCGTATAGAGGAATGATTGGATGTGTTCTGTTACTATAAAACTCTGTTAAGGAATACTAAAGCATTCCCATCTCTCATTTTACCATTCTTTAAGTGTAAAGCAAAGCAAGAATTTCACTTTGTTTTGAAAACTCATAACCGTGATATTACGGCCACTTACAGCACAAAATGCGAAAAGAATTCATGCAACTCCTGAGTCTAGCGGAAAGCATAGTCCGTAAAATTGGAGTAAAGGATTCCAATATAAGATTTAAGTGCAGGCAGTCATGATTTATGTTAACTGAAAGCATGAGGCATTGCTTAGGAGACTTATTGTGTACTCCCTTCTATTTATTCCTGCCAAAGGGAGTTGGCTTTTTTCCCTGATCAGATTGAGCAGACTATTCATAAAACTTATCTTGGGGATCAAATTCTGTAGGGTTGTTACGTTTTTATTTTATTTGATTTTCACACTCTCACAACCCATAAGGACTGGACACTCGAGCATGGCACTAAAGGCTTCTTCCTCCTCGTCATTGTTCAGCTTATTATCCCTACGCTTCGCATAGTGTCTAATTGTTTGCTAAGGGTTCAATAATGGCTGCTATAGCTATCTGTGCACTGATTTCTGCTTAGTTGTAGTACTTTAGAAGTTTTAAAATTATATTTCTTACTCAGTTTACTATATGTAAGACCACTGATATTTATTCAACATAGGTTAAGTTTCCTACAACCCACGGCCGCAATGAACTTCTTATTGAGCCTTTCGTCATTTCCAAAATTAATTCAGGGTCATGATAAAGTCTTGTTGACCTACTTATTCATTGCTTGTTAACCTTTAATATTCCGGCATCCACTTAAGTATAACTTTAAATTCTAGAAGTTACTTAAAGTTTTGCAAACTTTCCAATGGTTTCATAGTTTTTGATCGTTTTTAAGTCTGACTGGCGTATCTGTATCGTACCGTGGTGGGGGAGCTTGAGGATCTTAGTGAGATGATAAGCTACGACATATATAGAAGATTTGTATGACGAGGGCTCCTAAAGGTATTAAAAAGCCAGTGTTGCACCATGGAGAGAGGGAAAATATGGAATTAATAATTGTGGATGCGATGCCAACTCAGTGGAGGGGGAATAGTGAATCGTAGCCATGTCCCGAAGGGATCTAGGACCGTGCGTAATCTCATGACCACGAGATTAGGTCCAGATGTGGTGGAAAGCATTGTGTCTTTGGAGGAAGTGAAGAGGGCCATATGCATCCTCGCGCCCTTTACATCTCCGAGCCTGGATGGGATATTCCATGCCTTGACGCAGTGAAGTAACGAGACCATAGTACTATGATTTCGAGGAATATTTATCAACTTTCTTTCGGATGGGTATACACCGGTAAGGTGGAGCGAAACAATTGCATCAAGGCAAAATTCTTTAGGCCGGAATCGTTTCAATTTAAAACAACGGCAAAGGTGCCAATGAACTTCGTGAAGGTGAGGAAGCACTCCCTAAATGTAAATCAGCATGCATCTTAATCAATCAGTGAATGGAATTTACGCGGGTCCAGCTGATGAGAGTGACAGAGGAGAAACTGAACCATGTATGCTGTTTCTGTTTGTGTCTGAGATCAACGTTCCTGTAGAGTGCAAAGAAGTGAGAGTATAACTGGATTCGAGCCTGACCTGGAACATCGTGTTGAAGAAAAGATCAGAAAAGCAAAGGTGGTGCTGCATCAATGTAGAAGAGTGGATTATCTTGCCGAAGTCAATACACTGGATATACACAACATTGGTTAGACCCATCCTGACACTTCGATTCAATTCACCATTGCCACCGCTCCATATGTTTGTGAAAAATACAGCAGTGGAGCGGAATTGGTAGCTACTGAGCGATCCATGGATCAATAATTCTCTCTACTTTATTATTGATTTCAGCTTGTCATTCCGAAATTATCGTAGATAGCTAAACGGGCTGAGGCGCACGTCCGCAATTTCTCTCATCTGTGGACGTGGATTCAAATCCTACACAGGCCCGTACGGTACCCATATGATCATAGTCCACTGGATACCAATGGTTGAGGCAATTTTACTGACGAAAATTGTATTTGCGTAAGCTACTGGGATGTTGTACTGCAGAAATTTCATGCCAAAATTTGCGGCTCACTTGCAAAAATTATTAAGAGCATTCAAAATTCTACCGTCCAGCATCAATGGATGTTGTAAGCGGGTTTTCCAATCTTCCTTACACATAGTTCTACCAAGAACCATTGGAAACGTGTCCCATTTGTGTTCTTCTCTCAATTTCTAAACAGCCACTACATTTCACAACTATAGTATAATTTTTTGCGCTTCGAAACGGACTCTTTTCTCAGGATTCACATGACCACCTTACTATACTTGCTCACGTCCTTGACCCATTTATGCCCGTAGTATCTAATAATTTACGGGTGCGCTTGAAAATGTATTTTATGCATTTCCAAGAATTCTGCGACGTAAAATGGTAATTGGTTTTCGGCCATTTTTGTATAAAAGCGTATCAGCTATTTTCTGAAAAGCCTCAATACGCTTAATATGATCGTCAGAATGAGGCATTTAAAAATCGAACTATACTTAAGAATGGGATGATTAAAACAAGAAAACAACAAATTCAACACTTAAGGATCATGCAGCTCCTTGGTCCAGCGTTTGAGAAAACCAAGTCAGAAATTAGAGGTAATACCAAGATCAGAAGACCAAGATCACATCGGGACAACGATTGATTTTGGAATTTATAGACAGATTCAAACAGTGAAAACCTTTAAATTCAAGATAACAGAAAACATCTGCATACGTTCACAGACATCTGATTCAAATACAAAAATTTCAAGAACACCCTGTAACAGTTCTGATGAAATTGTCCTAAAAATGTTAAATTCATTAGCTTATGCCAAATATACGAATTCTGAAGCAGAGAAAATGGTTCATTAAAAAACCAGACGTCTAAGATGACTCCTCTGCGGCATACTAGAAAAGACAATAACACTGGCTGACAAATAGGAGGAAAAGCTGACCCCAAATGACCGAGCCATAAGCTAAGATTCAATTCAGTTAGAATGCCTTCGTCCACAGGTGGCAGCTCGTCCACTTTTTTGGGTCAGATAACTTAAATTCAGTAGCATTCCTTTCCCTCTTCTGCATTTGTCTGTCCTATTTAATTTGTCTCTCATAGCTTTTGCCTATGATGTCCTTCTATCTTTTGACCGACCCTGTTCCATTTTTTTTTTGAATGAACAAACACTTATTTTATGAAGTAGGTATGATATTCTTTCCTTCGGTGGTTACCCCAACTTAGCAATTAGTGAAGAGTGCTCGATCGAACTCGAACAATCCATGTGATCCATGATATGGAACGACTTGTCTTTATTTTCCTCTTCCTGCTGATTAATGATTTCCTGTCATCTTGCGCAGGCTTATATTCTTTTGTTAATATTTTTTATGAAAGTTTGGAGATTGATGGAAAATTTGGTTCCCGCCCACAAAACCTTCACTTCGGAGTAAAGTAATAATAAACTAAATCGCTTCAAGTGCTCCAAATCGTTTAGGACTAGTTTTTATTGTACCGTCTACTAGGTTATTCATCATCGGCATAAATATCTTCCTATACTTCTTTAAAGTTATTTATAGGGTATTATTCCTCAGGGATCAGTGCCAAGTGCCAGAGAAAAAATTTAGAGTGACAAATGAGGGTTGAATGGAGTAGGGAGGGATTGTTCGCGCCCCACGTACTTTCTGTGAATTGTATTACAAAACGAATTTACAATGAGGTGCAAAATAAACTCCTACAGCTTCGTCTCGCTTCAGCGCCTTCAAATTGTTAGTTAATTTTATCTTGTCAAAATAAACACTTTGACACTAACGTGCTCATCAAATTAATTACAGTATTAGATTAGGTTAAACTCGGAAGGTATAGAGAATTCAATTCTTCATTTCTAAAGATTATAAAATTTTATTGCAAATTTTTTTAAGAGATCGTTCAAAAATGAAGTGGAAATATGAAATAATTTCATTTTACAACACTTTTAACGGGCATCAACCTCTGAGACGAAGAGCAAGTTTCAAGGAGGTTATTATGATGAAGTTCAAACTTAGACGATTTCACCCCATTCTCCGCTCCACTACGAAAAATGAGAATAGTATATTATTTATTCCTCCCTTTCTGGTCATTTCTTTTCTTCTGTGTGCTGCTTCCCCCCATTACTAGTAAAAAATTTTCTTCATGATTCAACTTAATGCACAATTCTCTAAGAATTTTGGAGAAGGAAAACTTTTTCAATTTATTCAAAAAATTATGGATATAAGTTGAAAATATCTATGCCTTCGAAAATAATATATTCTCCATTAGGGAAAAACATTTTTACGTTTTAAATTGTGAAAATATAGTTTTAAATGGGACTTGAAGCGATTAGAGCACGAGATGAAATACTAATTAGCCCGAAAATTGCAGAATAGGTTTGTCGGAAAGTTCTGCTTAAAAGAGCCCAAATACATATACGTACTTGTGTATGGAGTTGATCTCTAAGTAAATGTCGAAATATGACATATTGAACCTTAGTCTTTAGGGTCTGAAACTTTCTATTAAATGCCAGAAATCTGAAAGACACTGTGAGTCCTTTTTGAAATCTAACAAATACTAAGTTTATAGTGGACCCCAATTAAGTGGAAATATAAGATTTCTTTGCTTACAGGTGACTTAAATTTAGTTTCTGTTGAAATTTACCTAGAAATCCTACACACAGCACAGCTTAGGCGGAAGGAAATTGGAGAAAGAGAGATTGGGAAATTTTAACCTGACAAATGTTGCAAGTGAGCCACAATTTTTCTTTTTACATGAAATTATTACTTTGTAACATCGCAGTAGGTTCACAAGTACAATTCTTGTTAGTAGAATTGCCTCAACCACTGGTACCCAGATAAATCGCAGTGTTTTGTACTGGATTTGAACCCACGCCAACAGGGGAGAAAATCTGTATACGTGTGACTCAGCCCGCTCAACCACCGGCGTGGGTTGAGATTTTCTTTGTGTTTCGTTGAGTGGTCTTGCTCCTATTTATCTCATGGAAACCAACGAGGGCCATTTCATTGTATCTGCCCCAAGGAGATATAGAATTTTTTCTGATGTGCCGCAAGGTAGTCATCTAGGTCCTCTTCTCTTTATTATTTTCACAAATGATCTCTGGGCGCTCAAGGTTGAAAATTATCAACTATTTACCCTAAAAATTTGTCTTATACCCTGTGACTTCGCATCGAGCTTGAATTAAATGAACAGCAAAGCAGACAGAAAAACTGTGTCGGTGAATTTTTACTCATTGGTTAATTCGTATGAAGAAGTGTAAGGGAAATTATTTCGGAAGAATATAAATCAATAAAATTCTATTGTAAATTTTATCTAGTGACCTATGCAATTCAATTTTTAGTTTTTTCCCACATTTTCCTATTTTTATTTTTATTTTAATTTATTATTTATTTATTTATTTTTAGCTTTTTAACTTTACTGTTTAACTTAGTCATTTAACTTAACTGAATATTCTTGGTGTCGCCGAAAATATAACTTTATCTTTTGTGTTTAAAATAATTCGCTTCGTAGCTTAAATTGGTATTTTTTTTCAGTCCCTTTGTACAATATCCAACAGGCCCAATTATAATTTTCAGGAGTAATGCAATATTTTTTTTAAAATCGCACTGGTGTTTTCTAAGAATTCACCAATTTATCCTGGCAGATGAATTTGATACGGCTGCTTAATAATGTTAAATAAAGCAAGAATTGAAAGTATCTCATTACGTCTGGACAAATAAAATCAATCAAACTGAAAGATTAAAATTCTAAACGAATTTACGGAAAATATGATAATTTTTGAAAAATAATTTTATGCCAAGTCCGTCTACCTTAATTAATTGCTTAACTTGATTAGCCTTAATTTTAACAAAACTTCGGATCAAATGACTAAGAATTTATTAATAAGAGGGGGGTACTAATGTTATTATCTTAATTAGGGAGTTTTGAAATTCACGTCCTTCTATGACGGTCTTTCGCTGAAGGTTCCTTCAAAATTAGCTTGTTAGCAAGTTAAATAGAAATGGCTGAAGTATGTTACGATTATTGACTTTGTCCATCCTCTGGGAATGACCGTTTCAAAAGAGTACTATTCGAGCTGGTGGTCAGGCAAAAGATAGGGTGATTAATTGGACTTTGTTTCAGTGCATTTGAGAACACACATCAAAAAGAACAAAAGTTGAATGAAATCGTTTTTCTCTATAGTCACTTTTTATCCTTGCGGGGAAGCTCTATTTGTCAGTTTTTTGCAATTACTAGAATTTTTCCATTTTTGAAAATGGTACTACCACACTAGAGTTGAAATTTATTTACCTTACGGCTGAAGAGTGTTGTTTTTATCTTTTTTTATTTTCTTAATTACTTTCAGGTGCCAGAACGTGTTAGGGCAATGAATGCCAGCATAAAGCTGCTACTCATAGTTCGTGAACCAGTAACAAGGGCAATTTCTGATTATACCCAATTACGGAGTCACGCTGGAACTGCTTCATTACCACTCGCCCATTTACAGCATCAACAGCAATCATCTCTTTCGTTATCCTCATCGTCGTACTCCACACTATCGGAGAGTACGGGCGCCGATGGAAGTAGTAAAGGTGGCAGCAGCCCTAGTGGAAGTGGAGGTGGTGGCTTGTCTACGTTATCGTCCTCATCAGCATCCACAGCATCCTCAGTTTCTAAGTAAAATTTGCATTAATTAAGCCGCATATGTAGGATCCTGCTCGAATTATTGACATTTTGCATTATTTAAGGTCGTTCGAGGAGCTGGCGATTTTTCCAAATGGCACAGTGAATGAGTCGTACCGCCCCCTAACCATATCTATGTATCATCTGCATCTGCACCGCTGGCTAGAAGTCTTTCCACGAGAGCAATTACTAGTTGTTAATGGTGATCAATTAATCGAGGATCCTGTTTCCCAGTTAAAACGGATAGAAAATTTTTTAGGTAAAGAGAAAAACATATCTGTCTGTGCCAGTGCGCAATATGCTCCTATTGCCCACAAACGAGCTGGGGGTGATGGCCTTTTTCAATTTATTTTCTGTTTACAGGTATCGAGCACCGAATCAATAGCAACCATTTTTACTTTAATGAAACGAAAGGATTCTACTGTTTACGCTACGACAGCGGTGATAGATGTTTGCGGGAAACAAAAGGGCGAAAACATCCTCATGTTGATCCCCTGGTTGTATCAAAGTTGAGAAAGTTTTTCGCCGAACACAACCAGAGATTTTACGAATTGGTCGGAGAGGATTTAGGCTGGCCCGAGGAGTAGGGGTGATACAGATAATTTTATTATCTACGCTTGAATTTATTACCCTACAGGAAACTTTAGTTCTATTGATTTTAAGGTTTCAATCAAATTTTATGTGTTCCATGTGATGGTGCTCATTAGACAGTTTGCCAAAGTTGCGGGATTAAATTTACGTCGCTGCGGTTTGACGAAGTTATGTCGAAGTCGAAGGACGTCAGGATTAATTAGCGTCATTTCGATTTGAGAGAAATTTCACTTTTTGCTGGTAACTTTTTAATGGCTTTTAGTCGGTTCTGATTTAATTTCAGAGCACGGATAATGTTTCGAAATTTCTTGCTCGTTTTGCTTCAACAACTTCTAAAAGTTTGTATTTAATTGCTTCTACTTTTGTTTTTGTGTATTTTTGATAGCATCATTCAGTGGTCTGCCTCAGATATGACACGAAACATTAATTTTTCTTTTCCTAGATTAATCATTTCCAATGCCTTAATTTATTCAGCATGGCTTGTGTTACCAGGCAATAAGTTCGTTTTTTTAACATCAATTTTTCTTTATGATTTTTCGTAAACAGGGCGATTATTCCAAATCATTTAAGAAAAACGTTTGTCTGTTCAAGCTCTACCAATCCTATTGACTTGAGATTCACTGCCTATAAAAAAACCCATCAAAAAAGCACACATATGTGCTGTGCGGGTGCTGTCGTAAGTAAATGTTTTGATAACACTTTTGCGAAAGTGTTAGCTTCAACAAAAAGTTTTGTTGGAAAAAGATATTTATTTCTCAGTCCTTAATAAGATACGATCTTCCGTCACGGTTCTGGCGGCGGCTCAATCCTTCTCTTGCAAGAATCTTCCATCTTATCATTGAAGTGTTCCTCTGGTACTTTCAAGATTTAATCGACGTTTACGAAAATTCTTCTGTTGAGGAACTTTTCCAAAGACTGAAAAAGTGATAAGCCGATGATGGTGGATCTGAAGAACATGTGTTTCGGGGTGAAATTTCTCATCTAAATTCGCTCAATTTCTACAGCTATACCTGGTATTAAGGCTGTGATGTAACTGAGTAATAAATAGGCACTTGGTGTAAAATATTTCTCATCGTCATTTTTGAATGCGTAAAATACTTTGTGCTTTATACAGGGCCGTCTTATTCAATAGGTATAGTAAGCACTGTGCCTAAGGCCTACCATCCTACAGGGGCCTTCGAAAGCCTAGAAATTTTAGATAATCATACAAATTTATAATTTTCATAATAATCTTTATAATAAAAAATATATAATTAGATGATATTAACTTTTCGACTTTTTGCATTTGAAAAATCAAGTACAGTATCTTCAAATGTCATCTCATTTTCAACTGATGTTAGTGCCAGGGATGATAGCCGGGCTTGTTCCATCGTTGAACGCAGATAATTTTTTATCAATTTCAGTTTAGAAAAAGAACTTGTACCAATGTAAATATATTAACAATTGAACAATGTGAACATTCAATTGAAAGGACTTACAAATCAGTTTTTATGCAAAAGTGCCTAAGGGCCTACGACGATCCTAAAACGGCCCTGGTTTCATAATACCATCACACTCGATCAAATTAAGCGGTATACAGGCGTTCAGCACCACAATAACCGGGACCAAAAAAGATATATCCCAGCTTTAAAGCTCGCTACACACTATTGTCGTATTCCTTCGCGTTCGTCGAACAGCGTTTTCCGAACAACGAATGATACATATCTCTATTTCATACACATTATTCGTCATTTAGTCCGCGTTGTATAATGGGTGGGATTAAATTATTGACAGTAGCGGTGACTCTTGCTAATTCTGGCCTTGAGTTTGCCGATTAGATATTATGGAAACCATTCCAAAAAAAAGTGGTTTTGAGAAAAATAGCTTAAAGTTTTGGGAATCGTTTTTGTGAAATATTTACCTATAACAAATGTGCAAATCCAGGACCATATAGAAGACACCTTTTTTGTTCAACGAAGACCTCTTCGACTGCTTTTCCATCCCATCTAGCGATTGTTATGTTAATCGTCGCTCGGAAAGGAAAGTATCGAGTTTTGACGACTGATACTTCTGAACAGAAGTTCCTCACCTGAGTGACCGAGCTTGCTTGTGAAAAATAATTTTCCCAGACATGAGACCTAGCTAAATTGATTTTTCGCCAAACCCCTATATTGTAAAATTTTATCGAAATTATTAGGGCCGTTTTCGAGATCGCGATTACAAACAAATATATATACAAATATTACTTGTTTAATAAGATAAGAAAAATAGGTACCTACCTACCTATCCGCTTGAAAAGAGGTCTGATCCTATGCCTATTCTATAATATGATCAATATACCTCATATTTTATAAATATCTCCTATTCCTTTCCTATATTTATTTTATTGTTATTATTTTATTTTATTATTTATATTATATACTATACTATTATACCAGCAATATTTGTATATATATTTGTTTGTAATGGTGATCTCGAAAACGGCTTTACGGGGGCGAAAAATCAATTTAGTTAGGTCTCATGTTTGGGAAAATTCGTCTTCATGAGCAAGCTCAGCCGCCCCGAGCAAGCTCGGTCGCTCAGGTACTGAGTGACGTATAAGAGAAAGTTATTTTTCGGTTTTTGTTTTCTAATGACAAAATTAAAATCAAATTATTACTTTTTTCAGTATTTTGTTGTTTTTTTGTTAGCTTCGTACAAAATATAGATTTTGCTTTAATATTAACTTGAGTAGAAAACACTTATTAAGTTAGAATAACAATCAAATACAAACAAAGGCCGTGAGCTAACTCACCATTTAAAAAGGAAATTAATATGGCAGATTCCTTTCTAATTAGTTTTCGAAGGTTTATGTCTTAGGAAAGGCATTCTCGGGAATTTTGTTTTGGTTGGCAGATATCATTTCACAATTAAACAGTAAACACAGCGTATAATTTTAGCGCTTTATTATAATTTCGCGCGGTTTAATAAAAATGTACGTAACTCCGAAAACAAAACTTACTTTTTTTTTTAAAAACACAGAAAAAACGAATTTTCCCAGACATGAGACATACCTGATCGATTTTTCCGCGATTACAAATATACAAATATTGCTTGTTTAATAAGATTACATAAGAATCGAATTATATTTTCAAAATTCGAGTTTTAATTCAGTAAAAAAATGTTTTTTTGCTTTTCGTTTGCACAACAACCACTGCAGTGATGTTTTTTTAAGTTCTACATTAACTTAATAACATTCAAAAATAAATAAATTTTCTCATCTTTTTCAAGTTCTACATAATTTTATAAAATCGGAGAACCTAATGTATGTATAAAATTCACGTAAACCCATTATTCGACGAGTTATAACATCGTCATCAAACAGGCTTAGTAAAGTAATTTTATTTCGCTTTTTTATTATTAATTTTTTACTATATATACCTACATTAAAATTTCTATACATATATATTCTACTTTACTCTTAAGGGTAACCGATGCCTTAACTTAGGTAAATTTTAAGTAGCCAAATATAAAAAAAAATGCTTTGTTTACCAAGCAATTATAAGTCGGAAATATCATATAGTTATTATTTTCTTGTTGTTGTTTTATTAAAAACAATTAATTCACAATTAATTTATTTAAAAAAAGGACTTATGCTAAGATTTGATTGAAACCTTGAAATTATTCTGCTCCTTGTAATTTTCCATGTTCGCAATGAAACTGTTCCCCCTCCACACATAAAATCTTTACTCAACAATGTCAAAGTGAGACTGCATAGACTATACCATACAAAAGAAAATATATATATATATATTTATCATGTAGACTACAAACCAGTTAGCCATAAAGAAAAAAAAATATGGCAATTGCTGTCAGTAGCTGCTTCATTTAAATTCAGTGTGATAAATTATTCCCTGGCGACCAATACTCACCCGGTGGAAATTAGGAAATCGAAAACCGTCGCATCACCCCAGAAACAGGGTAGGTACAGAGATTTTCACAATTTTATGCTGTTGTCGCGTGTACACCAAAATATTTTGAGTAAATAATGTTTTCGTTTAAAACACACCCGAATGTTTACAGTGTTGAGCAGCTATTTTAATTTCATCCTGGGACAAAAGTGAAATTTTCTAGGGTAAAATAATTTCACTCCATTAAAGCATGAGAACAGTTCCCTTCACCAGATGGGGCTCGATTTTACTGGGTTGGGTGAGAATGAGGATGACGGTGGTAAATGTTCTTATTGCTACGTGAAAACCAAAAATGACAGGGTAGGGAATTATTATTCATTACACAAAGCACTTCCGAAAGCTTCGCTTTTAAAAATTAACATCTGAACGAATTTCCATTTTCCTCCTGCTCACGTTAATTTTTCAGAGTAACTGATTTTAGAGTAACAATCTACGTCCGTAATTAAATTTATTTCCTCCATTGTTAAATATTCCGCTGTGGTAAATATTTTTGTGCAACTGGGAATTCTGAAGTGTTGTTTTATATTCTAGATTTATTTTTGATGGCATATTATTATTATTATCCTTTGTGGTGTTATAATGAAAATTATAAAACGCATTTTGGATGCAAATAATAGTGAGAGGAATATTACTTCCCACATCTTTTTCATGACATTACAACCAACCAACATTTTGTCAACAACACGTTTTAACAACAAACAGGAAATAATTTATACAATAGTTCAATAATTGTCAACAAAGAAAGGGCGAGAAAGGCCTATTTAGCACTATCGACCTACTAAAGAGCCATTACTGGTAATTGGAGACACAAACCAGGGATGATTGTTCTACACCAGCATCAGTCGACCTATCATTACCCACGGATCTGGTATGTGGTGGAAAACTTCTTGAGATAGAATGTAACAGTAAGATCTTGGAAAAAATGTAACGCCTATGTTTACTTTGCACGTCGAGAGCGCTAAGCCCGGTCACTAGAAATTCACATGAAAAAGGTAGCAGCATCGACGCAGGTTTGCCTGTTCCCCACAAGCCAATTATTTGGTGGCTGCTCCTCGGTAGAAAATGATAATTTCCTGGAGGTTATGATTACTTCAGACTTTGAACTCAATATTCCCTAAAGGGACCTTGGAGTGCATATAGGTTAGATTGCTCTCAGTACACGTTCCAACTTCAAAGTTTTTCCTATCGGGTGGGTGAGCAATTGGCCTACCTGTTGGCCTTCCTGTAAGAAGATTACAGAGCAGTTTAGGCAGAAGGAAATTCGAAAAGAAGACTTTTTAATTTGTTTTAACTCTTCAAATGTTGCCAAGATTTATATTATCACTAAATATATCAGTTTGATTTCTAAGCCAACATCCTGGTAGCTTCTCAAGCTGGGGGCTGAGGGCTGAGATGCATTTGGGATCGACTCAAAATCCCGGAATTAAAAAGCTCAGAATGGGAAAATCTCAGAATTTCTTTATCCAGAACCATTACGAGGACGTAGCTAAATTCTGGCTCCATTTTCGATTTTTTAGAATTTTTTGTTTCTTTTTTTTCTCTTTTTTCCTTTAGAATAGAACTGGGAAAGGAGTGTACCAAAAAATTTTGCATTGATTATAACATGAAAAGGGTGCTTCAATCATAGGATTAATTCCCGGATTTTGTATTTCTGGATTTTGAAGTCAGAAATATTAATGCCGTGTTTTTCATTTCGGGATTTTATTTCAGAGATATCGATTCCGTGGACTTGTGCCGCGGTATTTTGCATCCCGGAAGTTTATATTCCATGATTTTGATTCCGCGATTTTTAATACAGGATTTTTGATTTATTTCAATGAAGCATATTATAAGTTGGGCTACAAAATTTATGTATATA
>QYTT01081585.1:0-20584 GCA_006980735.1 Dasypogon diadema
AATTTGGACAACTTCTTCATAGGGTTACCATATGGAACTATGTCAAATAAAAAATCGATATTTTCCTTTTCAAACGAGAACACTTCGAAGTAGATGGATAAAACTCGGCACACAAGTACTTTAGTAAAATATAAATACCCTGGCAGAAAATTAACCAAGTCGGCCAACTCCTTCAGAGGGCTGCCATATTACAGTTTTATTTTTTAAAGCCGGAAGTGTAAATTGTAATCGTTTTTGCGATCGTCATGAAAATATGCATATATAGGTTTTCGAAGTCACTGATTGCGAATCTAGAGTCGGATTTTTTAAATTCAAAATGGCGGATCCAATATGGTGGACAAAATTTTCTAAACGTCAATGGAATGTTGGCAAAATGACGGATATATAGGTTTTTGGGACTAATGATTACGAATTTAACCTTAACGGTTAAGAATTCAACATGGCGTATCAAATATGGCGGTCGTAAGTGTTAACTTTTTCAAGAGTTTCTTGGTCATCATGAAAATAAGTCCATATGGGCTTTTGGAGGTCGCTGATTTCGAATCTGGAATCAAATTTTGGACATCCAAAATGGCGGGTCTAATATGGCGGAAGGGTTTACTACAGGTCAACGGACTATTCACGAAATGGCAAATTAAAGCTGAAGGGTGTGTCGACAAGTTGCGAATAATAGAACTGCCAGCAGATTTGAGGGTCAGCTTCGAATATGTAAGAATAAGTAGCCGCGGACAATTAACTACAAATGCATTGTTTTCTTTTTTCTCTACGTCCAGGGTGTAACATAATTGGTCTAAACCAATTATAGCTTCTTTCCTGCGGCTGCGTCGGCAAATTCACCGACCACTTCCAGCATGAAAGTTTTCGTTTTGGTATTTGCGAGGATCATTAGTTGTCGCGATTTCGTTAATGTTAAATTTTGGTGAGTTTTGCCTACTTTAAGAATCGTTCTGAAAATAAGAGCTCGGATAGTGTTCGAATTATATTGGCTTACAGCCTTTTGATTTCGCTCGTTTGTGTAAACGATAGCTTTCGATTTGAAATCTCGTGAAAAGTGGATTCAAATCTCCTGGGTTTCCTCGCGCTTAGAAAAAGTGGATATGAATCTTACTTAGCTTTATAGTTCGGGTGATCACTCCTTGGATGGCTGGAAAATTTTAGGGCGTCCTACTGACATCCTGTGAACTACCACGAAATAAGGCAGGAATCAGGGTAATAATAATTTTTTCATTTTTCTAACAACAAGCAACTCACAATCCTTTTTATTGGATTAAATTCCGGAAAAGAACTATCAGCAAACGTTCTTGAAGGCATTTCAAAAAAGTTTTATTTTCATAACCGGCAAAATATTTCGGTCCGAATCTCCTTTGGTCCTTTACCCACTTTTTTTATTGGTAGCTCGTAGTAAAAGCATTGCTAGCTTTAGGTGTGTCACCAGAACGACAATCTCTGCTTTTTTTATTTTTATCGCCGGTAAAACCACTCAAATATTATGGGTACCTCTATAATAAGTGATTAAAAGAGCTTTTGTGAAAATTTGTCGGATAGTCATCGAATGTTGGATAAAATCCGTTTACTAAATGAAATCAGTACCACGTTAAGGCGATGAATTTAAATATTTTCAAACATTACTTTTTACCTACTTTTACTTGTATTTTGCATATTATAAAAGAAGCTGAAAGACGTTTCAGAGGACTACTGGGGCACAGGATTTAATAGTGGTTGGTTGGAAGCCTTAAAACACTCTCAGAAAATCAATTCCTCAAATTTTCTATTCATCTGTAGGCATGTTTGTTTTAAGAGGAGAGCAACGAAAGCGCACAGGTCAGGTCAAAACATTTTGCTTGAAATTCTCCAGGGAGCCGGGGCTTCGCTATAAAACTCAAATATGTCTCGTATCTAACATAAAATCTACCTGGAGTCCTTCATAATGAAAGTACCCAGAAAGTTTAGTCAACAAAGTGAATAGACACAGTGGATATTATACATCTACTAAAATTCTATTGTGCTCATCCTGAGGAAATTAGAAGTCCTCTGCCAACATATGACACATAAGAAAAAATGTTCCTCTCTAAGTATGCGTAATATTTAGGACGAAAATTCCGCCCTGGGCGCACTAAGGTATTTTCAGCAAAATATTTTGCATAATTTAATACTAACACAAACAAAAGTTTTGTACACATAGGTATATTGTAGACATACCTTGCATGAATTACGGCATTCCCTCCATTGTTTGTTGAATATACAAAGCATTTTCTTCGTCTTTTTGCTCGAGATCTCGCATAGTTCCTAGGTACGAAAGGAAATGAGTAAGTAAACTAATTTAAACGTTTCCGGAAAATAAGTGAACGTATGTAGGGATTTTGGTGAGAACCCTCCTTGGAATGAGTGTTTTGATTTTATAACTATTTTGCTTCCATTCGAAATAAATGAGATAGTGGTCTTGTGCAAGAGAATGTGTGCTTGACGTAACATAAAATGAACATTCAAAAGGAGAATTAATTAGGTAAATTGGTTTTTGGTGTTTTGGAGAACAACGGGGTGGTTACTAAAGAACTCCCCCCTTATTTACTAAGAACAAGACATTGCTCGTAAAAATAACTTGTTCTCTACCAGATTTGGTTAATTTGTTCAGGGAATTTCCACAAAATTTAGTCCTAATGCAGTCTTAGGTTCTTTCGCGTGTTGAATGTCCATTACACTATTCAACAACATATTCAGTTGTTATGGGTCACCGAAATACGGAGGTAACGTAGCAGATAATATGTCAATGGAAAATTTAGAAAACGGAAAAATTTTAGTTGATTTGATCATAGAATTCTTATTGACATTTTCCTTTGGAAATGGTGAAGGAATTCGTCAATCGCAATTGGTCCTTATAACGTGGGACCAGCATAAAGATATGATTGACACAAATACGATATGCTGGCAGTTAAGGAAGGGAGTTCACATATTTAGAGTCCTGCTAGTTGGGAAGAAATTTTGACAGAATCCTTACTTAATAAAGCTTTTTAGGCACTTTATTTTTTGTTTTCAAATTTGCCGTAAATAGAATACTTAAACCTCACTATCATTTCTAAGATACCAGTTAGACTTTGTCCCGTGCGATCGTAATTGTTATCATATACCCACACCGACGGCCCAGCGGACTTAGACGCACGTCTGCAGATTTTCACTCCTGTAAGTGTGGGATCGAATCCTGTACAGGATGTGGCGATTTACCTGGGTATCAGTGGTTGACGCAATTCAACTGACAAGAATTTTACTTGGGAAGCCATTGGGATATGTTGCATAGTAAAAATTTCATACTCAAAAATTATGGCTTACTGGCAACATTTGTCAGATTAAAATTTTCCAATCTCCTCTTCCAGAACGTCCCTCTGCCTAAGCTGTGCATCATAGGGTTGTTCCCTGAACTTAGTCAATAAAAAAATCAAGAATCTGTTGGATTGTTCTGAAAACTACACATCACGAATTTTTACCAAGGCTCGTTAATACATGAAAAACGTTAACACCGATAAAGGTATTCTTGGCTTAGTTTTCTAAGCTGAAATGCAATAAAATAGTAAGATATCAGAAGAAGTTTAAATTGGGGTGGGGCGGGAGGATAATGACCTAAGCAATATTTTAAAAGGCTGGGAATACAAAAAGAACAGAAAATATAAATTCGGATTTATTTTTTATATTTCGCTTTTTTCCAAAACTAAACGTTACACTCTCGAAAAAATGGAGTTCACAGCATTTTTTTTCGGAGTTCAATAGACTCCGCCCCCTACCGGAGTAATTTAATATGTATAACGGAAAGTTGTAATTTAGCAAACAGGAGGAGATGGATAGGACTTCAAATGGGATAAAATTCCGTTTCTGAAAGGAGTTACTTATTACTCCAGAAGGCGTGAAAAATAAAATTTTTGGGAGTTAAAAGAAAACACTTTTGCAGAAATTTTTTATTACCCAAACAGGAACAAAAACAGTAGAGGAAAAATGTCCCAAAAATGTAGAATGAAACAAATGATGTATATTTCCCATAACATTAATTACAATAAATATAAATAACTTTCTTTTTGAATGACAACTTTTATACATATACATATACATCCTCCTATTTTGTTACTAAATAGGTACAGTATGTGAGGTTCTAAAACCCTCTAAATACAAAATAACTTTTCAGTAATACATCAAGATCAGCTAGAGATGAAGAAGCTTCAATCGGTATTTCAAGTCAATCAATTCTCAATGTATATCTGGATATACTGCTTTAAAAAAAATTTAAATTCCAAATATATTAAATTATTTTTTGTATACCTTGTGGAAACGAATTATTTTAATTGACTTATTGACTTTCCGGCCTTTACTTGGTAAAGGAGAAGTTATTGTGTCGTCCCATTCTAATACACCGTAAAAAATCGTTGAAATTTACCACAATTTTCAAGTGAAATTTACTAGAAATGATTTATTAAATTTGCACTATGTGGAGTAAACTCGAGAATTTTACTTGTTTGCAGCGTATTTACCACACCTAAAATGAAATTTAAAAGTATGTAGTAATTTTTCTGCCCCTTAATAGGAACAGTGTTATGAACTGCAGTATTTTTACTACGTCGAAGATTAAAATTACATCGGAAAAGAATATTACTACAAAAACGAGTAATTTCGCTACAATCGACATAGTAGGCATGCGGAAAATTTGTGCCCATGACAATAAAAACCATATAATGTGCGGTAGCAGATCGCAGATGAGCTTAGAAGTTTAAGCAAAGTAGTGTTGTGCTATATGTTTATTTGTGCCTAAAGCATATTTATATGAATAAATAAATCTCTTCATGCGTTTCAATCTGTTTAAGGCATCCCCAAAGGAGTAGCCTTTATTACACTGCACTCCTTTAAGGGAGATCTTGGTAGATCCTACAACACGGAGCAATTTATTTTTAAAATTATTTATTATTATTATAATATATATGCAAATCAGTTGCAATAATATCATATCATGTTGTATAAGTTAAACTTTTATTTTATAATTTTTGCATGAAAAAATATTTATTAAAATGAAGGTTGGATCGACCGACCTTCTCTTCACAATATCCCGACTACAACTCAACTTATTCTAAAATCTTAATTACTCAGTTCTACCTAACTTATTCTATGACACCTGTGAGCCGCATGCTTGACCTTGATTCCCACGATCGTGTCAGACATGGTGTCAGCATAAACGCCTTGGTTTTGTGGGAATTGTGGAAATTCTTCCTCATGTAAAATTTCGCCTTAACTTATACAACATTCAATGAAATTAATTCAAGTTAAAGTTCACTTTACCGTAGTAGCAAGGTTACATTAGAATGAGGTAAACGTTACTACATTTCCATGTGAATTTTACTATACAACCATGTTAAACCTTGCTACCAGACGAACAAATTTTACTATAACATTAAGTATTCTTGTTCACTCGCGGAGTAAACTTTTAATACATTTATAGCACAGTTTTCCTTTGTTATGAGTAAAGTAAACTATACCGAGCTTCGTGAAGTAATATTACTGTTATAATGCTAGGAAACCTAATTTCTTAGTTTTATCGTAGTAATTATTTTTTACAGTGTAGGAAAACTTCAAAAACAAATTCTTTTTTTGTTTATTTTAAATCACTTACTTTCTTCTTCACAAGCTTCATTATCATATATATTAATATGAAAACTTTTTGCAAGATCTTGTTACGCACCTTCCTGTGCGTAAACGTTTTCCCCGGCTAGCGTTGGAGAAGGTGTGGGTTATTTTATGCGTTGGGCCTGAACACCTGGGCGCCACGCGGTTTTGTCACCTGAGACCACGAACTCAGTAACTCAAAAGGGGTAGCACAAAATTTAGAACAAAATTCGAACTATTTTTACACTCTTGTACTTCAAAACTGAATATATTACAAAACTGAATTTTGACAAATACACAAATGCACTATTTTGCACTTTCGGGGTTAACTTGAAAAGAAGATAAATAATAAAAGTGCGGAAAACTTTATCAAACTTATACCAGCGAAATGAAAAAAAAACAAATTATGGAATTAACTTTCTGAACACTACCCACCCCGATTACCTAATGCCAGCAAGGTTATGCACATTTCAAATATTCGCATTTGTGGACATGTTTGAGAAAAAGAAATGAATCCAAAACATAGAAAATATTGAGGAAAGGGTACTTATCTTTTCTCCGATTCCCGTCCGTCCTTCGATTCAAATTTTTCAGTTTTACATGAGTTTTGGGTTTATTTTTAATTTTTTTGTGCGTTCAATTCAACGAGTTCATGGGTTCAGGTATCGAAAACCAAAGGGGTTAAGATCTGGCGCAAGGCGAACCCACCCCTTTTTTCAACACTCGTTTACGCATCACGATATACGTAACACCTTGGCACAATCACTCTTTAGGGTTATTTGAAGACTTTAACCACCCTGAAACCTGGAAAATTTCCCTTATCTATCCCCGTTTTCTTTGATTTTAACCCCTTGTATAAACTCGTCATTTGATTGATCAATCTTCTCGGAATTTTTTGTAATTAGCCTTCAAGGGAATGCGATAAAGATACCCTATTCCACGCTCTCTCACTTTCTACTAATTCAAATTTTTTCCTGTAATTGTGCAAAAAAAGCGGTAGGGTGAAAGCAACACAAGAAATGGACCACATTTATTTCGTAAATCGTATCTTTTGATGGCATGGAGAAATCTCTATCAAATAACATTTTGCTTAGCTTCATAAAGAAAATTATATACGACGAATTAAGCGAAAAAGGGCATAACAAAGTAACCATCCATCCATCCCCATGACTCCTAGAGGGAAAGAGTTATATGCAACAATTTTTTAATGTCACTGAGTATTAGCATTAGTAATTTGAATGCTCCATATGACGTAATTTGAAAATACAAGCTATCTAATAAATCTGCTGCCAACATGTCAGCGAATACTTTCTTTTTCCCCACGTTCCTCCTACCTTGTTATCATCATCATCATCTCTACTGCACACTTTTATTGCTGGGCTTTCTGTATTAGAAAGAAAATTTATTATTATAAAAAACGCAAACAAAAATGATACCGAATCTCAAAAAGTGTAATTTAAATAACTTAAATTTAGGATCACGTTCTCATAATTCATGTCAAGATGCTTAAAAGATGACCAGATATTAAGCAAATTGTGAGATTTCTTTTGCTACTGAGGATATTTTTTGTTTATACCATCAATCAACTCAGTTTTATATCTTAATTTTAATAAGACTAATTTATTTACTTTTATTACTAATTTACTGCTTAATTAATTAGTTAATTCATATCCATATCCACGAAATCAAATTCTTTGAAAATGAAAAAAAAATGTACGGGTTTTTAAGAATTTTACCTAATCATGAACTAGATTTATAAACCCAACTTGACCATCGTAAAGGCTCCTTTGTCCACCATAGATTACATCTAATGCACCTGTAGTTGTACTGTCATTGTACATTACTATCCTATTGAACGTTATTAAGGCTACTTCTTATGATGTCACGTCCTGTATGTTACTCTCGGCCTTAGCATGTTATACTCTCCCCAGAATCTAAAGTAAAGAAGATTTATGGATCAATAACGAAACTGTCTGACCATAGCGCTGCTTGAATCACTTCTCAACTTGCGTGCTGTGTCAAAGGACATGTTTATTGTTCGCCACAGCACGATACCATCGCCACAGTGCACACGGATAGCCCAGAAAGCAATTAAAGGTCTCCCAGTCTAAAATCGTTTATAGCAAAGATAAGGATTTGCAGTACCACATAGGAGGTATCTCGTTTATGCCATAGAATTTGCGTCTTTGAAGGTGCTTTCCCCATTTCTGCGGATGACAAATAATTTCTCAACTAATCTTTGCACGCGTCTAGAGAATAAGCAACAAAGCTCCGATCCGTTTGGGAGGGTACAGGACAGGATTCAATAATGGATTGAAAACTACTTCAATATTTATGAAGGGTAACATGGAAGTAGAGGAGGCTAGAACATAAACTTAGAATGGCATCTTGGGAATTCGATCGATTTGTTATTGCCCCAGACATACCGTTCCAACAGTTAATTTATTTCTAGATACCAAGTTGTCTCGTCTTTTATTACCTCTTTAGATAAAATTTATTTCCTTCCTCCTGCAAAATTTATAAGTTCCGCACGATGGCTTGCAGAATAGATTAAACATTTCGTCATCACCTTAGTAAACAAATACCTCGCCATTTATTACCTTTGCACTTTAAACTAATGGAAATTTATAAGATGCGTTTAATATCCATTTTAGTGGATGGGTGGTGGAGTTATTCAAAAGTACAAAGTGTAAATATACCCAGGACGCAGGGACTTAAGCAAAAACCCAAGAAACCAATTTGGAAAGAAAAAGTTTTCCAAAACGAAATTCTAGCTGCTGCCACTTGTCAGTCAGACTTGAGGAATTTTATTAAATATTCAGGCACCTGGCTACGCCCGAAACTCAATGAAAATGTCAAGGGTGGTGTGATATGTATGCATCGTACCGCCCTCATATGTCTTCCCCATAATTTTGAGTCATTCCATTTACACTTTGTCGGTGGAAACCCACAAAATGGTAGTGCTGACTGATTGTGGATCCTGCGGGTGGTGTATTTTCTCCCTTCGATTTGAGGGTAACCTCGTATTTGCTTAGAAGGGATGTTCGAATTGAAAAACAAACGATACATCTACATTAAGTTCGAATAAAACAATTTGTCATGGACAGTAACGACCAACATATAGGGTTGCACCTCCAGAACGTAAATGCTGAACGCCCGCCGTCCTTATTTTATTTTAGCTTTTACGAGTTCTGTCTAGATAGACAGACACCGTGAAAAGGGGACACTTTATTGCCACTGCATACAAAATTTATGCATGTCAAGCAAATGTAATTTGTTGTGGAAACTAAATCGTTATAGTACAACAATTTCAGTGGGTTATTTAGTCATGTGACAGGAGAAAATACATATCTTCCTCATGTGTGAATTTTTTATAATATAATGAGTACTGAAACAAGGCCTTTGTAAAGTTCTTACTGTATTTCAAAAAATACCCTTAAATTTTGTATCAGCAATAAAAGATATGTTCTTTAAGAACATATCTTTTATATGCGCTACACCTCCGACACATCCATACATTGACGTGGCCGGAGAGTTTCAGGAATTTAGTGAGGCGACAAACTATGTTGGAGTGGAGCAGGGTGACCGCTTGAAAATTTTTTAGCGTAGCAATGTCTATTTTAACGTAGCACACTAAATTCAAAGGTTTAAATTAAACCATGTATAGCATTTATACCACTAAAACAAATTAAAACAATTGGCATTTTTTCTCAAAGATATATTTATTTATTTAAAAAGTAAAAAAAACATGTAACCATTATCATATCTAACCATTGTGTAACCATTATAAAAAAAAGCGTCCTTCATTAGACTATTAAAACATTGCACGATTCATAATTAACACGAACATAATTTAGACACTATTTTCTGTTGGATCGAAATTGGTACAATTTTTATCATTTTCTTTTACATATTGTTTTAACAATACAGTATTATTTATCAGCTGGAAAAGAAAATTTTCATATAGACGCGCCTACCCCGCGCCTATCCCTTCAGTCGCTTGACAACCATCGCAGAGGAAAGTTGCGTTTGGACGTTATAAAATTAAAACAGGTTTTGATAAGTTCTTCTATTTTTTTCAATATTTTAAGCGTGTGGCAAAAGCATCGAAAAATCAAATTATTGTCACAAATTTAAGTATCCTAAAAAGTGTGGAAAACAAAGATTAACGTAAGAAATTTTAAAATAATTTACAGTGCACCCTTATATTTTTTAATAATTTTATTCATTAATTCACTCAATGAGGCAAGATGGGGTATGTTCAAGGCTGACATCCAAAAATGTATATTATGAGAATGATAATGATTCTGACAATACTGAATGTCTTTACTGCTGTGGTTTATGGAGAGAATAAATTGCCTGAAATGCAAAAAATGAGCCCATTGTGGTTGTGCTGGAGTAGATGATGAGGACGATGAGGCAATTCATGTTTGTTATTGTGTCTACCAGACTAAAGATAACTATTTTGTAATTATATTTTGAATTAAGTATTTTTTGAAAAGTTTATTCTTATTACAAAATGTTGATTTAACGTGCCAAAAATTATATTCTATGTTTTTTTCGTTGTATTTATTCCATACCTAATGGGGTACCCCGTGTTACCCCGCCTGTGGGGCAAGATGCTGTGAAATGACTTTTCTCATCTAATCGTTAATTACGCTGAAGATAGTGAATAAATTTTACCTTTTTGTTAATTACTTAAAAGATTAGTTACCAAAGATTAAATAAAAGATAGAAATATTTTTGTTTCTATTTAAATTTGAATTTTATTTAGCATCAAACCTTAACTACCCCGTCTTGCCCCACTCTCCCCTATGTGTCAAAGCCATTAAATTAAAAGCAAATTCACAGAGATTCCTAAACATATATTGGCCTGCAACATTTTTCATATTATATAAAGAAGTCCAAAATTGAAAATTCCTTCAAATTCTCTTTCCTTTAAAATTCCACATTCTAGCAACGACCTCATTTCTGTAAGTAAAATTTCAGTATCTTCAACTCTTGCTTTTTTTGAAACGGTCAGAAAGAAATACTAAGTTCGGGAAAACAATTGAAAATGACATTTCCTTTAAAAATTCTACGTCTAAGATGCGCAGAGCTTTTAAAACAGGATCATCAAGTTTTATACGCGTTCGTATTTGATGAACTATTTCTATGTAGTATTTCCTAACATCAACCAAAAATGTTTCCACTTCTGAAGGCTTTAGTTTTAACATATCAATGTAAGCTTCCGATTCACAGTAAATAGAATTTAAATCTTTAAAATATTCTTCTATGCGCAATTCTATTTCATTTACTCAAATTGAGTCTACATAACTGTCTTCTAAATAATTTTTCATAATAATTTTCAGATTATATTTTATATCTTTTGACATTCTATGGATTTTGGGTGCCTCTGATTGAAAATTTAAATTAAGATCAATTATTAATTCCAAAATATATTTCAAAAATAAGAAACATACCTTAATATTTTATGAAGTTAGCATATTTAAAATTGACACGGCGAACTCTATCTTATCTTCTAAAACAAATAGAGTAAAGTATAATTTTAAAGCATCCCAACTTTTTAGAATAGAATTAACAACTTGATGCATAGAGAGCCATCTTGTTCCAGATAATTTTAAGATCTTGTTACTCAAGTAATCTTGAAATTGACTAACTTCCTTTTGCCGCCTACTGCTATATTTTAAGAATATTTTAAATATTTTTTACCAAAGTTTCAATGCTATCTGGTAATTTTCTACAAGCGTAAGATGCAGCAGTATGCATAGAATGAGCACTGCAGCCGACTCCATAAATATCTTTTATAACGCTACGTAATCTTGTAAAAACGCTGTTCTTTTGCCCTAGCATTACATTGACATGGTCAGAACCAAAAGCGAGAACATTTTTTATGGGAACATTTTTTTCCTCGAAAAATTTGCATATGGAATCAAAAATTCCATCGGCTGTGAATGCTTCGGGTTCAATAAAAGATAAAAAGCGATCACAAATTTTAAACACTTTACGTCAGATATATCTGTGCATTCATCGAGTATTATAGAAAAACATTTATTTTTCAAACCTTCACAAATTTTATTTAGAATGCATGGTCCTACCTTTTCTGATAAAATGTTCGTGTCTTTAGTTCGCACACATTTCATTTTTTTAGCCACTACAGAATCAGGACAAGCATTTGCAAGAAAACCTGGAAGGTGATCCATAATTCTCACAGGTAGATTATGTTCCGCTATGCATGTCAGACATTTCATTTCTACTATAGACGTTGACACTAATGTAGATTGGAAAGGATTCTTTGGCCTCCCAAAATTCTAAGTTCTAAATCCAATTTTCTGGGGAAATTTTCTTTTTGAATTTCAAATCAAAAAGTTGACATTTCTCGCCATATTTTTCAATTTTATATATTTTGGCAAATCCTGGGGCTATTTTGAGTTCAGAGTGCTTCTTCAAATAGGGGACGGAGCGGCATTTACAAAAAAAAAATCTGCATTTCGCAGTATCCGCGGCGAAAATCGATGAAATACGTATTGACAAAGAGGTCAAGTGCACAAGAAGACAATTTATATCCTTACAGGAAACCGGGTCAGGTAAGTTTTATAATAACTTGTTCTCTTCCGTATAAACGTTTCCGTGGAATTCGCAGGCTACCTTGGTCGCTTCACAGAATCTACTAGTAAGTTCATTCTCTTCGTATGTACCGCTTATCGCTCAAACTTTTTTTAACCTAAATACAAACTTCCTGAAAATCTTAAATTAATCTAATTGCTAATCCAATTCAATCCTAACTATTTCCAACTACCATGCATATTACGGAGGGCAACAAACTTAAGGTTGGACGGGAGAAGACTTCAATTCAAGGAGATCCAATAAGGTAAATGGCATATTATAGTTATCCTAGTTTAGGTTTCTGTACGATACTCTACTTGGGAGAAGTAAGTAACTGATATCCTTACGTCGGACTTCGGAAGGGCTATACTCCAGGATAAATTTAACTATACTTCCCAAGATCCAAAAAATTTTAAGCGTACTCCAGAAAATCCAATAGATTTAGATGTTTAATTGTTGCTATATTTCGTCTTAGGTGCTCATACGCTGCACTGCTGAGTCTACTATAGGTAAGTAGCTAATATTCTTGAGGTAAGACGTTGGAGGGCTTTATATTCCAAGATATCCAAATAAAGGTAAGTGAACTCAAGAAGAAGAGTTAGTCATTTTAATGTTCGAAAGTTCGAAAGAAAGGGAAGAATATGGGTGTTATCTTTACTCCAATGGAAGTGCAAGGAAAATAGTTGACTTTACTATGGTTTATTCTGAAAATAAAATAAAATTCTTTGCAGAATCAAGATACAACAGGAGGGCATTTAGTGGACGGTACAAGACCAGGTAAATTTGTCATTGATCTTCTAATTGATCTCCTTTCAGGTCACCTACCCACAAATGAATGCTGTAAACATTTGTGATTTCTCTTCTATTTTGAATGAAATACCGCAGAGTTCCGCTTAGAGTCCTCTACTCTTTGCCGTTTCACCAACGATCTCTCTCCTCCTCTTCATAACTGTAATAATCACGAAGAATAACAGGTAATCTGGGAATTGAAGCACACCATAACCCTCACAAAATGTTACCCCACGGAGGAATCCTGCCGCGTCTGTTGTAGTTGTGAATGAGCTCCTTCAGGAGTGATCCGAAACTGGATTTCATAACCAAGGTTATACAGATGACCTGATTATTTCCGTTAAAAGGAAAAAACTATCAGGGAATTTCTGATCACATAAAAAAAGCCTTAAATGCTGCTTAAAATTAGTGTTGTACAAGAAAATAATAGTTTCCTTTACCAAACATATAAAACTCAACTTGATAACTCCTACCTCAAGGGGAACAACTGTAGGATTCTCAGAAGGAGTGGAAGAAGAATTTCACGGAACTCTGATTTTTGTGGACTTCAATCAAAGATGACTTCGTGATCATGCTTATCTGTCCTACGGTAGCCTTAAAGGCACTAATAACACTGTATCATTACATCTTTATGTAAAGAGGGAGACCGCACTCAATACCTCCTAACGCTCAAATTTACTGAGGGACATATAAAAATTCTTAGAGAATTTGAAAAAAACGGTGTCGTTATTAGATGTCATTCCAATAAATTATAAATTTGACCTTTGGCCATTCAAGGTGATCTTAAGTTATCGACAGACATTGCACTCTATCGAAATGGTACGCAGATAGACAAGGAAGGAATAACCTGGATAGGAATTTATTTTCTATATCATAGGACCTTGAAATCTTCTGGTACTGCTTCAACCATTTTTCAAGGAGATAGACAAGAAAGATTTGTTCGTACACATTAATATCGAAAAAATGATTATACACCTCTGAGTTGAGACTTGTGAGAATCTGTCTAAATATCCTCAAGAAACTGACACAATACAACGAGGTTACCTTGATGTTTATACTAGGGCCTGAAGATATTGACAGAAACGAAACTGTAGACCGAACGTTCCTACAGCTATTTAAACGGTTAAATGGAGAAAAGTTGGGAAGCGAGGGTCAAGCAGAAATAATGGAATAGTCATCCAAGTCTAAAACAAGCGAAGAAGAAGACAGAAGACGAGTTCGTTACTCTCATTCAACAAGATTGAAGACCGACCATTTGAAGAAAATGGGTGTTGTTGAGGATGGTTAATCCTGCTTGTACAAGGAAGACGCTCTAGTTAGTTGTTAAGTTTATTCGTAATAGTCTAGGGGATTTAAGTCTGATGTGGTCGCGCAGATTGTCCTAATTGCCCTATTTTGGGTCGTTATAGCTTTGTCTGATGGTGAAGGAACGCATATAGCCTTCCATTGCGTATGCTGTCTATTTAGGTTTTAAAAACTGTTTCCAACACTTTAATGTAGCTAACAGCATTTACCTGAAGATTCTGTGGAAAGACGTACAGTGGCATGACGATTTCTTCATGACTAATCACTCCTAAAGCCATCACAGTTGCGAGAAGCTTAATATGCATAACACGGGAAACATCAGACGGATCCACATATAACCATCTGTCCTTTCTCTTAGAGGACCTTTTGATTGTGGTAGATTTTTTCTTCATTTTTGATTGGGCGAACTTCAAAAAGCGTGCAAATTCAACGTCGCTCTACATTGCAACAATTATAGTGTAATTGCTTTCTCTTACGTCAGTGCGCCGTTGATGTTCTTAACATTTTGACCGCCATATTTAACATAAAAGCTTTCGTGAGAGAATTATACGTTAAAATGCATTTGGCGTGAGAGAGCTTTTACGTGTCATCCGCATGTGGTTGACATGACAATCAAAATGTTAAAGATGCAACAATTAATTTCCATATAACTCCAAACGCACAATCACATATCCTCAAATATTTTACAGACCCTATCATTTGAAAATGCGCCAAAATTCAAAATTCCATTATGGATGCCTATGGACATCTGATTTACAGCGTTGAATCTAAACAAATTTGTTATTAGAACTGTATCTAATTTACGTATATTTCCAAGTCAATTATTTGAAACTAATCAACTTTATTTGTTACGGTTCATCAATTTACCCTTTTTTCCTTAAACTAAAATAAATCGCATCATTCGAAGCTAATAATCCTCCAACGTTTCCAACCATAAATTTTAATTTTGTTGGTGGTATCTAAACACTGTTTCCCCTAACTTTGATGCAAACGGAATAGCTTCCGTGTAGATTTACTGTGGACAAAATACAAAAGCAACCTGGTCGACAGAATTTCGCTTCATGAATAATTAATGGAAATCCTGACCGACGATTTTCCTCTAATGACAAAATCGATGAGCGTTATTACTTCTCAACAATGACAATAATTTTCTGTTATTAGATTCCGATCTGATTGCCCAATTCAATTTAACTAATTCTTGTCCACAGAGCGTATGGGGGCACCAGCCCATCTCATCCTGACCACCGTAAGCACCGTTGAAGATGGTCAACACTACAGCAAAGAGAATCAATCACTTAATCACGTCATAGAGTCCTCCATACTTTATTACCCCATATCCATAATATTCCATCGTCTTTGTCTAATCGATAACTACTTGCCCATTGGCCTTCTTGGAGGAGGATTTGCTGCCTCAGCTGTGACCAGAATGATGTGCACGTACCATTGTCTGCCCTGAGAAATATAGTGCACACGCATCTGTGTATCTTCGCTGCTGGAAGCTGCCACTGTTTGCCTGGAGCCCATTAATTGACGACGGATTATTTACTTAACCGAGCGTTTACTTATGTGACACAGATCATCCTCCTCTGCTGATAAGTAATTGTGTTGATATACTGCGCACAGAAGCCGGGCTCGAGAGCGACATCTGCCTCCATAATTTATGGCCCCCCTCGCCGAGGAAAGTGATCCTTAACGTTTACGAACAAATTATGATTTGTTAGGCGTAAGGGAGTTATTGATTAACGGCGATAAAAGGGAAATTTCGTGTCACAATTCACAAGTTCAGTGCAATCTATTAAGTGGACGGCCGGAGCTATTTTAAATAAATAATTCGTAGGTATTGAGTCCCGTCGACTAATTAACAAAAAGGACATCTTGTAAAACAGTTTCTCGTATTTTGAGTTTGCGACAGTTGCCCTTGTGTCTTTCTTATTCTTATTTTTTCGACAGATTAAAAAAGCACTCCTTTCCTTCATATGAATTTGAAATAAACACTATTATATTATAGTTTACTCATACTATAAGATTTCCTAATCGAAAGGATCTTAGTTGCATTTGGCATTTTTGCCCTTTCATACTGTCTTGATAAAACTACCAAGGGAAATTTTTACTATAATTATTGAGCTCAAACTTGGTGGTTAGAATTGTTGATAACATAATGTTAATCTTATATTTACCAAAAATGTTTAGAGAGACTTAATGTGGAATATTTTTACCAGGTTTGATCCAAGGCAAAAGCGTGCATGCTGATAACTAAAAGCTTCAATTTGGAGCTAAAATTTAATGAATTTCAGATTAATGAACAAGTCCTACAAACGAAGATTTAGAACTTGCGGGCTAAAATCAATCAGTCTTTACATAAAAATTTTAACTACTTCGTTTTTTCTTTGTGGGAAAGCATAAAATTGAAAACCCTCAGATGTCGACAGAAATTTTGTCAAACTAATTAGGAAGGGATACCCTATGCACACAGACACTTCGTGTGTTTTATGATTTACGGGTCATGAAGGTTGTTCGTATCGAGTTCTTACCCATAGGTTGAATCTTTCAATCGGAACTGTATTATCGAGAAAGCCCTATTTTTCACAAGTAAGCACTTTTCAGCTACTTCGATACGTTGGTCCACAGAAGAGGAGAACGGGATTCACTGAAGCTATTTGTAGATATATAATATAAAATAAAGTAAAGAATATTTATTTAGAGAAGCCATTGATGGTACAAAAATTGAAAAACGGAAATATTAGTATTTGTTTATAAGCGGCTGGAAATAAAAATAGGAAATTTATGAACGTATTTGTGGGTTATCCGGGATCAGTACACGAGAATCGTGTACTTGTGTATCTTAACTTTTTATCTCTTTTATGGTCAGTTAGAGTCGTTCCAGGGATATCAAAACAGAATTCTGTCTTCGAGACCTTCTTCGTCCCTCTGTCATGGGTCGCCTTAACTGATCTACATCGGATGGTTCCTAGGCAGCTCCCTAACCTTGACATATCTTTTTATTTCGAGAAGCCTATGACAACCATCGTGCTGCTTGTCTGGACCCGGTAGTCACATATAGTATGCTCCGTCATCTCCGTCACTCCAGGCACAGTCTGCGTGTATTATTCTCATTCCTGTTTCTGATCACAAAGAGATCCATTTGCTCATTTGTTCCCGGACAAGCAGAAAAACACAATGTTGTAACACAATAGCTGTGCTTTTTTGCAAAATATATCAAGATCTGGATCTCACTTAGATACGTAATTACAACAACAACAAAAGATCTCGATCTTTATACAGATCTTGGATCTGGATCTTTAAATATCCGAAAATTAGTACTGATTCCCACATATAGGCCACTTTCTTAGTCTTATATGTCGGTACTATTGTTTATCAATCTTAAAGAGTGATATTAAAAGTGAGCAAACATGTTTGATATAAAATTACCAGTTTGAAATATTGCAACTTATTATCTAAAATAAAATAAAATAATGTCAACTGCCAACTTGACAATGATTATCAGTACTGCGAACGTATAAGACTAATTTCAAGAACTTATTTCAACCTTGAGCAAAAAAACACAGCAAATATTGCAGAAATTTCTGCACGGTTCAGTTAGAATGAAAGTTCCCGGAAGGGTAGAATGCTTCGCTTTTACTGGTTAGTTTACCGTTTAGAACACTAAACATAAATAATTGACGCACGAGGTTCTGAGATTACAGAATAAAGTGGATCAACTGGCTATAACCCTTCAACTGGTTGTTGATAATGATGATGTTTGCATCCCTTAAACCTGCATCTATTCATGTTGCAGTTCTGAAATACAGCTAACATTAACTTTTAATTTTAGACATAAGTCAGCTCTTACAAATATTAATATAAATTGGGTGTGACTGGTCTATCCCCCACACTGCGAACTTCCAATTTAGTCATTTTGTCTTGATTTTGAAAATTTAATTGTTATGAAAAAACCGCCAATTCAAAATTTTTGCAAACCTTATCAGGTGTTCATTATGCAATTGTGTATAGAATAAAATTGATCCGGAGTCGATATCATTTTTTTGTTCTCGAGATGCTCGAGACAAAAAAATAACGAAAGTAGGAACATACTTACACACGCACACAGAGACATTTCTCTAAAATCATTGGATTCGGATTCTAGGGACTTCAGAACGTGGATATGTGTCGAAATTTTCAAATCGATAAATAGGACCCATTACAATAACTTCCAAACAAAAAGTTAACAAGTAAAGACGACTAATACTTATATAACTGAACGCTGCAGAAAATTAAATAATTTAACTAAAATTTTCAACTGTTTGTCCAGTAAGGATTCTTAATTTAATGTTAATGATTATGGCTTCTCGAGTTTATTAAAAAAATCGCATATGAAACGAAAAGAAGTACATGGTACCATAAAGAATTAAGTGGGATCTTACTTTGAAGCTGGTATTCTTAAGCTGGGTATCCTCAGAGTTTTGCTTAAATTTATAAAACAACTTTAAAATACTAATTAAATGCACTTAGGATAATAAAAAATTAAGTGCAAATTACCAAGAAAATAAAAGAATTTAACTGAGGTAGTAGAATCACGTCTGCTTACCTAAATACATATCAATTTATAATGAAGGAAATAAAAACTTTATGTTCCGTGATACGATACCGTCAACGGATTTATGACAGGCAACATAACCAATAAAAGCGCTGATATGTTGACCCATTTTCTTTGAATTTTCATCGCATTTCCCAGTTATTTTCACATTATACTGAATTTAAAATGAAAATGACGTTCTTTTGGTCAGAATTCGTTCAAACTTATTTTGATGTAATTTTCGTTAAAGGATTAAGATCGACTTGTTCCCTAAAAAGATCTTTTTTAAATAATTAAATTCATAAATCTCTATCTACAGTGGGAGTATTAATATTTTTTGTCATAAAAATCCTTTCTCTTAGGAACAGAGACTCCCTAACCATTTGAATTAATTGTTTATAAATAAATTTTCGTGTGATTGCCACTGTAAAAATTTAGATGCCGTTTCAAGAAGGATTTATCTTTCCTGAATTTTATCCTGAAATATAAAAGATATATCTTCTGTCTGAATTCAAGCATTAAATGGAAGTGGTAAATCATTTCACTTTTTTCTTTAGAGGAATTAAATCTAGCTATCTGTAGAGTCTTGTTAACATCAAGGCCTCATTTATGAAACACAAGCATAATTTAAAAAAACGTTTTTTAAAAGTTTGCAAAACAATTCAGAAAGTAAGCAAGGAGATTTTAGAAAAGTTATCAACCGCTTCTTTTGCTTGTATTTAATAATTCTATTGACTTAGCCAATTCTTCATAATGTTTTGAAACCTGCAACGTTTGGCCGCAAAACACAGAATCGAACTCTGTTGGGTAACTGCGGGAAGGAAGCTGAGGAGAAGAGGAATGTAGCTCCTGACGAACTAGTCAAAAAGGTTCATATTCTCGACTCCATAGTTCCGGACCTTTCTGCAGCATTGGCTGTTCTACCATCAATATTGTAACAGAATAAAATGGATATTAAGAAAAGTAAGTTAAAAATTATAAAACTAAACAAATTATATTATTTTATTGATGTTGATTGGCTGATCTAAAAGCTTGCCCTGACAAGACTTTATATAATTAGTTCGACAGAAATGAGAAAATACTCTTAATGTTTATCTCGCGACAAGCTTTTAAATTTGTCAATCAACATCAATAAAACGATATGATTTTTTTGTTCTTAATATCAATTCATCCACATTGAGTGAGTTCATTTTATTACGGTCCTGCCCCAATCAAATAAGGTAATTATGTTACGTGTGCCTGCGGCACGTAACCAGGAGCCCTAGGCCCCTCGCTAGCTCAGTTAGATGGGGGGGTAATAAATCAAACGCAAAGTTTGGGCGCCATGTAATTTTTTCGTGTATTAATTCTTAGGCTAAATTACAAAACCTTGAAAAATTACTAAATGAAATTTAAAATGTTACAAAAAAAAGGTTGGAAGATTGCAAGAAAAATGACTTGAGTATGTTTTTCGAATTTAGGAAAAGTGTACAACGGCTAAAGCATAAAGAAAATTCAATTTTCAAAACTACAGTGGCAAAGAGAAATTTGTAACTTTGGTAACTTTTGCAGGAAAATAAAAAAAAAACTCTGGATTGCCTTGTGCGAAGCCCCCACGTTTAAAGTTCACAAAAACAAAAGTTTATTTGGAAATTATTAGTTTCGCCGCATTACGAAACCTATAAACGCCAGCCGGCC
>QYTT01081585.1:20604-33693 GCA_006980735.1 Dasypogon diadema
ATTGATGTTGATTGGCTGATCTAAAAGCTTGCCCCGATAAGACTTTATATAATTAGTTCGACAGAAATGAGAAAATACTCTTAATGTTTATCTCGCGACAAGCTTTTAAATTTGTCAATCAACATCAATAAAACGATATGATTTTTTTGTTCTTAATATCAATTCATCCACATTGAGTCAGTTAATTTTATTACGGTCCTGCCCCAATCATAATTATTTACTCATAAATCCTAAAAAATGTAAAATGTATTGTTGGGTCTTCATGGAACAAACATCATAGAATTCGAAATGCCAATTACCATATTCATTTTTATCAATTCTGAGGCACTGAGGGAAAAGGGCCTTATGGCATCGATACTTTAAGTTTAAATATACGTTTTCAACTATGTTTTTCGATCGTGATTTCTCAAAAACAATTATAATAACTTCCTATAAACGAAACAATAGTTGCAATCGACAGTGATGGCTCGCTGCAGCCATAGACCAAATAGTTTAAAAGATTTGAAGGATTTTATGTAGAAAGTGTTGAATCAATACGAACAAATATTAGACATATTAACTTTCATTCTAGTATTGATCAACCAGATACCACATTTTGCTTTAGAAGTGCAGATCTCGAGAGCCCTAGAAATACTATAAAAAAAACTAAAGTCTAAAAAAGATTGTTTTGGCCTCGAACCAAAGATACTTCTCGAATGGTTTGATATATTGGGTCCCATACTGCTTTTAGGCGCTCATATTTATTTTGTTGACGAGGGTTCAACAAAATATCAGCTACTATCTCCATTATTTCATGCGGGAGAGATGCAACTAGGTAAACATACTTAGTATTGCTTGATGTGATTCCTTTAACTCGAAACTGTGTTTCGACTTGAAGAAACCACAAATCTGGTCTGGAGTTACAGAAAGGTGGTATCTTTCATGTTGCAACATACGTTGTTACGAAATCATTATTTTCGCGTTGAGAGTCACTACCGTCTGGTGCGTTTGAATATTGGTTGATATTGAATAGCGTTTTGTTCACTGGTGTTTTGTTTAGATTCTGTCGACATGTTTTTTGTTATGCTTTTACTGTAATCGAGTTAAACTGGGATATTGAATGATTTTTTGTCTTTTCTTTTAAGTTGTTGTGTTAAGAAAGATAGGGGAGATGTTCTTTTGCTTATTATGTTCTTGTTATTATTGTTACCTCTTTTGTTTATATAAGAAAAAGAAACCAACGTTTAATGTGTACAATTTACTTACTGTAGGAATTCGTAAACGGAGCTGAAGAGTGTATTACTTGTTTTTCTTGTTCTTTGCCAAGATTGCTGAAATATTTTCACCTACTTCCACTGGAATTTCGACCATCCATCGTTGAAAATATGCAAATTTTGCGTTTTTGATGTTCCTTTTGTTGATTTTTGTATTCTTCTATGTACTGCTGTTTGGGGAAAAGAATTGTTGACCATGCGGTATACAAGTGGATTTTTGTGCAAACTTATGTAACTCCGAGAAAGTGTATAAATTGTATGCGTTTATTGTTTAAAAGAAGACTCGGTTCACTTTTACGTACCCGCAGCGATAGGCATGACATTATTTATTTTGAAAAATTTGTCTTTAGTGTACGTGGACTTTGACCTCCATTGCGAAAAAGGTGGATGCAACCGTGATTTGTTAAATTCACAAACGAATTTATGCATTTACACTTCAAAAGCACTTTCTATAATTTTAGCTTACAACGCACGTCGGAGTCACCATTTATATGTCGCTGTAACAATATTTTACCAAAGTAATACGCATGCGGTATTGCAATACTGGACTTTATTCCAAATCACTACAACTTTTTCGGGTGGAATGGAGTGGCGACTTCCTCGGTTGTTACTGAGCGACTAACTAGAATGTTAGCAGATAACTCTTGTTTCGTGTGATCTAGAGATCATGAGATCAAGGGTGTAATGAAAGAGAGCAGTATTTTACTCTGTACTGTTTGTGTTACGCAAATGGTATATGTCGCTACAGCTGACAGCCGTAGAAATAGAAATCAAAACATAATTAGAAGCAATGGCGAGTGTATTGGATAAGTAAGGTACAATGCCGAGCAATCCACTTCGCGCCCAACTAATGTCTTGCTTGGTTTCTAGGGGCGCATCTTCATTGATAGAGCGGTTAAATGGACCATACGCTCATTCAAAGCCTACAAATCACCAGGTGAGGATGGCATTTTTCCTGCCCTACTGCAACAAGGGTCGGAGAAACTGAGACCATTGCTGGTTACACTACTTAGGGCCAGCAATACTCGTGGGTATATCCCCAGAGCTTGGAGAGAGGCAATTATGATGTATATACCTAAAGGAAGAGGGGCGCTCAGCTGCCCATCCTTAGTCATATAGCCCAATTAGCATGACTTCCTTTAAACATGGAAAGTCATAGACCTCCACATGAAACATGGAGAAAGTCATAAACTCCACATTAGAAGCGGTATACTAAGAACTACACGCTGCATCCGTATCATCATGCGTATCAGGCATACAAATCCATAATAGCCGCCTTACGTGACCTAGTCTCTAGGCTGGAAGAGGGGATGGAGGGCAAAAAGGAGGCGCTTTGTCATGGGAGTTTTAATAAGCATGGAATAAATTTTTTTCGGACGGTGTAAATCTGATTTGGATAGCATAGTTTTGTGCAGATTTCACAGGTACGATCTAAAAATGTTAATTAATTGCCTCTTCAAATGTAGCTATATCAACATTGAGAGTTTGCAGACGTTGATGATCCATTTGCAATCGAATATCTCTAGCTTCTGGTGTTTTTTCAGCTCTTATTTGTGAAATATAATTAGGCATAGATTGTCCGCGTACTTCACGTTATTCAGGCGTTTTTTCATTTAAGCGTTCTAGACATTCATCAGATCTCGCTAGCTTCGCATTTTAACTTTCATTCGCCCTCTTTTCCTAGTATTTTTGTGTTGCAGTTCCTTCTCCTTTTGTATTGTTTGTTTTTATATTTTGTTCCCACAAGTGACAGTACGCCCCCCACAGGTTCGATAGAGGGATAAGGATCCTATATAACTATGTGTGCCTTGTGCCAAGAGGTTGCTACGTAAGTGGCATGACATTTTTTATTACCCTCATGATTCATTCAGTCCTCGGCATGGGCTCACATTGATTTGGGTAGTTGTACGTTCACGGCATGGTATTTTTAGCCATACTCATGTTATTCAGTTCTCTGCACATACAAACACCTTTACATTGGGTGGAAGAATAGTTCACCATATTTTGGTGGACAAAGTAATCCGGCATATTGGATTTACAGTGACATCATGTAGCTTATCGTGTTCTACTCGTCGAAACCTTTCATTTGATACCCATTTCAAGCGGGTTGTGAAGAAAAAGGTAAGCCGTCAACTTGGGGCGTCCACTATTTTGGATGTAGAACGACATTAGATATAATATATTGTATTGTCATCAGAACCAAAGCTGCCTGCAAAATTTCAGCTCGATTGGATAACGGAAAGTGATGATAGCGAATATAATAAAACCATTGAAAAACTGAGTGTATATTTAAGTGATAACCTTCTCTACCACAATGAAGAAATTTATGTTTGAAACCTTCAAATTTACAAAAAATAACCCAGAATCTAAAGCTAAGTCCTTTAGAAAGTCACAATTATAGAGTAAAACTCAAAATTTAATGAAATAATGAAAATCACCCGAATGTGGTAACGAACTCCTTTTTTTTGAAATTCATGGAGTTTTTTGGGTTACCATTAATATATTTGTGGTGGTTCGCCCTTCACCATATATTTCACAGCTCAGAAATAAATTTGTTTCGAACTATGCAAATGTGGAGGAGTTCAGGGGAGCGTAAGTAAAAAGTGCGCTCGCAATAACAGAAATTTAAGACCGACATGCAGTCGTTCAGCCAAATTTAGTTTAGCTTTTAATTTACAATTCATAAAGTTGGATTCAGGTCTTGTTGCCGGCAGCCAGATCCATTAACCTATAAATTCCCAATACACCAACTTCCAATAACTATTCAAACAGAGAAAAATACTGTGAAACTGCAACCACAGCAGCCCAGTAACGAGGTCAACGTGTGTTTGGCGATAACCCCACCAGTTTTAGTTATTACCACGGTGTCCAGCGAACAACGTAAATTAAAACTGTGAATTCCATTGTGACTGGGCAGGATAGAAGCCCGTGTCCAGAGCAACTCAGCCGGACCTTTAGCTACAATAGCGAGGGTAATCGCCTGATTCATTACAGAATTGCTAGTGAAAAATGTAATTTTCGGGCAGCCTCAGCCTCGCCAGACACTAAACTCACCTTTCTTCGAAAAACTGGTCTGACGAAAACCCCTGTAAATCATAGCTGAATTATAACAGGGACAGCATAAATTATTCGTCTTGATGCTGTGCCAAAAGTTACAGTGGATCATGAACCGGAGATATTAAATCGGATAATCCCGGAAAGGGGAGCAGTTGATGTAGTGTCTCGTGCAGTCGGGTAATTTTATAAATGCTCCATCTGAAGCGCTGCCGACTGCTGAGGCTGTGATATGCAACTCCTTCCTTATAGTGCCGCATAACAAATAGGACAGGACGATATCAGCGTAATGTATAAGTCCTTGCAAATAACGAACACTTCAAAAGCACAAAGGATGACATAGTTCGCTTACGAATAGAAATTATTTAGGGTAGCACACTAGTGATATTTTTCAACTGGATATGGTAATATGGTAAGACGTTAGAGATGCATGGGAATTGCACAGGCAGATGCTATTGTTGCAGGTGACAGCATCAATGACATGAAGGGACTCTTTATGCTTCAGTACCCAAAAAAAGCTCCAAGGGCAAAATATGAAAATGAAATCACTCCAGTATTGATTTCAAAATTTCATCATTGAATAAAACATCAAGGGACATACAGAAAGAATTGGCTTCCAGTGTTTGTATTCAGGATACAATCCAAAAGCAATTATTGTGTAACTACCCGTCGAGTTTTGAACGAGGACTGTTAGCCCTTGACTTCTGATTCGAGAGCAGTAGGAAATTGATCTTTATATGATTCGATTTATTATATTATATCCTTGATTTTGTGAAAGGGTTTATGTACCCATTTCCTAACACCGAGGCATAAAGCAAACGTTGACTGACGTTTAAGGTCAATTGATGCTTTAATAAATGATTCTCTTAATACCAGAATAATCAATGTTGTCATTTGGATGCTGTTGTTCCGTGAGATGAAAATATGGAGACAGCATTGTAGCCTCAAGAATGGCATCACTTTTAGGTTTACCTTAATCATGCGTACATACAAAATTCAGCATTTGTTGTAGGATTTCCGGTTCCAAATGAGTAATTCGTTTAGAAAGTGATTGAAAATGTTCGAAAAATATTTGTTTTGTTTGTTTTTGGCAATATAATTTAACATACCTGAAATTTATGTAATTTTAATAGTGGCACAATTTGAATTCAAATCTTGGCTCAAGGATGTAAAATACAGCTACACTTTATATATCACCGTCTATTTTCTATGCATTGCCTCTAATGGGAAATTTTGAGAACGATAGCTTATTGTATAAGGGTGCTTGCACGTTGGAGCATGGATGGTCGCTGATACTTGGCCTGCCCACTTTTTTTCTTTGCTGGAAATGCAGCAAAAACTGCACGAATCAAGCAGCTACCGACGACTATCCATGCTCCTTTGTGCAAGCATCCTCAAACACAATTAGTGCCACTTTTGAGTTAGGGATTTCTATGATATGCTCTCTCCATATTCTTCATCTCAGTGGTTGTAATAAAAACCGAATGACTGTGACCCGATTATAAGCTGTAGGTTCAATTTTCAATACTCAACTATTAAGGGACAGATGAAAAATTATTCACCAATTACTACTAGAACTATGCTAAAATGTATACAGGGTTAAGTAAAAATGAAATATATTAATATAGAAAGAATTTTTATTATATGTTTAGTAGAAATCAACACTAAACAGGAAGAAGTAGAATTGCTTGAAATGGAAGAACTCTCAGAGTTATTATACATTAGCTGGTTAAGTCTTCTACGGGAATATAGATTGCGCCAATCGAAAGTTTTAGCACTTAAAAGTTTATTCCGCTGAATATAGCAATTAAATCTAACACAAATGTAGACAAATTTAATATCAAAATAAATTTAATAACAGTACTTACTTATTTGTGATTTGCTTAAGAAAAGAAAAACAGCAGAAGAAGAATTAACTCTGCACTCAATGTCATGGGCGTCGGCAAGGTAGGACAAGTAGGGGGGGGGGGTGTCACGAGAAAAGTCAGTGCATGGGACTGGAGTCGAACCAACGACCTCCCCATTTCGGGTGTTACGGTGACCATAAATCGGTAGGTCACTGGTTTGATTCCAATCAATCCCATCCACTGGCTTTTTTCTGTAAATATCGTAGAATGGTTAAAATAAACGCTTTGAAATTTACCATCACTTGAAATTTACATTTCTCGGTCCTACAAAGTGTTTCAAAAAGCAATTTTAACCAACTTTTCTTGATTCAAATTGAAAATGTTTACTCTAAAAGTGATATTTTATCTAAGAACTATAGATTTATCCCGAACTATAAATGTGAAATATTTGAATTTTCTCTGAATGTTGAAGTCGAACTTGTCTATCGAGGGCTTATGGTGAAAGCTTCCTAACCCACAACAATAAATTTGAAAAATTATATGCCAGGGTAATGTAATTTTTATTCGTCTTCCTTTTTATGAAATAAAAAAATGTTAACAAAAAATATGGTATTTAGAATTTTCACCATAAGCCCTCGATACGAGATTTTGTCTAAAATTTTATCCTCCTATAGATACATTCCTACCGACGTCCATGCTCAATATGTTACAGAGGTTTGTTAAGCTTTCATAAGTCTATTGCCCAAAAAGTCACAGCTATAGTTTATAAGGGAGTAGTGTAATCACTTTACAAGGCCTACTCGAAAAAGAAAGCTAGAATTCTACAATATACATATACGGTAGTGGCAGCACAGATCTGCAGATTCAAGAAAAGAACGTCGTTCCAGAACACGGAAGAAAATAGTCGGGCAAATGATACTAACTCTTTTTTTTTTTTGCTTCGGCTATAAAATTATATTACTGAGCTTGGGATTTTAGTCCTTGCTATATTGTTGTTCAACGACTATCTTAAACTTTTAGGATCATCGACAAACGTTTGTTGTTTTTAAAATATGGGTAAAGTTTTAGCACGATCGGTTTATTTGTGCTCTAGTTATATTTTCCGCTAATTTAGAAAACGCAATTTTGAGAAAAACTGTTCTGTTGGTATCCGGTCCGATATTGGGGCCTTCCTGTTACGGTGGGAAGCAGCAGAAACTCTCAACTCCTCCTCAGTGAAGGGCGGTACTGCAACCGCGCCCGTTTCAGCCATATCCGATCGTCGAGGACAAAGTAAAGGACGCTGCAACGGAAGTTCCTGCTCTAAGTAAGTTCAGAACAATCTTTTCAAGGGAAATTCGACGAACAAGAATACAAACGATTATTGGAAATGCTAATGTATCGAAATTAGGTGGCTCGGAGAATTTTAGATGGCTATCTACCAATTACGTCATTTGGATATTCTTTAGGAAATGGTCGGGTCTAAACATAACGAAGACAAATCCTTCATTTCTCGACGCAACTCTAAGGAAAAGCTTTCGCCTGTCATGGAAACAAATGAGAACAGGGATTTTCTGGCTGAGTTGACTTTACAGAGCAGTACTGGTAGCAGTGGATTTAAAATTCTAGGGGACAAGTGTGTTGACGTCAATATATGCGAACTGAAAGATTTCGTAAAAACTACCAATAGCAGGTTAGACCTTACTCTTTCTTTCTTGTTACATGTAGAACTACACATATGCGAAAAAAACACCTAGAAGAGTCCTAAATTTCAAAATAACTTCAGTTCAAAACTTAATTTAAATATCATCAAAATGGACGAAAAGTATTGATTTCCGCCAGCCTTGTCTAATGCAGTCGATTTCGACAGATTTGCGGCAAACCTAAGTTATAATGTGACGGCTTTGTACCGGCAGTACAATTTGCATTTTAATTAAAATGCATCACAAATGGTATTATTGGTATTGTTCTAACGAATTTTAATTTAAATGCTTGCGGTTTGAAAAGCATATATACTTATTTGCTTAATACTCATGCAGCTCCACATTTAATTAGCAAAATCAGCACAGTATTATGTCTGGCATTGGAATATTCTCAATTTTTATGCGTTTCTAATATTCTAAACCGACTATGATACGACTTAATTCCTGGGCTATTATTATCAATTTACGTTTGGTAAAATACAAATTACAGCACTTATCTGATAGTGAAATATTCTGTGGGTATGGAAAATGTAATGAATGTGGAATATCTGCTTCGTTTCGGCAGTATACTTTTAATACGTTACGATTGTTTTGGTGTTTGGGTTTTTGGAATGTGCATAAAATTCCCAACTTTACCGAGACTAAAATATGGTCGTCAATACCAATTTTCTTAGATATACCGCAAATAACTGGAATTAAATGAGGTTAACGGTCCCCAAATAAATTCTCTTTGAAATCAGAACGATAATCACATTATCTGTGAATTTTAGAAGTTGATATGATATCCTTATAATCTTATTAAATGAGCAATGTTTGTATATACAGACTGTCCCAAAAAATAGTGATAATCGGAAGCCTGGAGGTAGAGCGTCCCTCGGAGAACCCAAATCATCCCACTGTATGTTCTACGAGTTTTTTTAGTTTTCGAGTTAGTACAAATTTTATAGATTTTTCGCTAATTAATGTCGTAAGGGATTTCTGGTCATAGCGGTCGAAGTAAGTGAGATAGGCACTTGATTTTCTTTCTCGAAATAGCTTAACAGTGCACCTGTTGTATTTAAAAACATTTATTTCAATACACTTCACCATTGTCTCAAAAAATAATGTTGAATTTTTTCTTTTACCAAAACAAAAACTAACTTGAATGTTCTATGGCAATTTTAAGAAAAAAGTTCCATGATTTTTTTTTTAAACCAGTTCAAAAACTTCCTTAGTTCATCAACTTTACATGGTGCAACTGTTATCAAGTTATCTCAACGGTATCATACGTAAATTTCGATTCAGATTGTACTAAGTGCAAAATTTTAACAATTATAATTGGGATTCTCTCTGTTGAAAACAATGGAAAAAGTGCTGATGGAGTGCACTACATTGTAAAAGTATCAACAAAGTCTGATCGTCACCAGAGGGTGAGAGTAGTAAAGGAGGAGTTGAATGCAGAAAGTATTGTTTTGGCTACGTTAGTGTACTTCGAAAGTGCCTTTGACTAAATTCAGTACGGAAAACCGAAAATTGCTTTGATAAGACGTAAGATTTGCCCGATAGTGAAGGAATGGGTGAACAGCATATCTAGGAACGGGGCAGTTAGGATTCAGACCAGCTGCGTAAGTATTAGGATAAGGAAACGAGAGGGTGTTCGTAGGGAAGAGTGTTATATATTTTTTTCTTGTGGAATGTCAAAGTTGGCATTTAAAGAAACGGACATTTATGTCATTCGCTATATGAATGACATGGCACTGGTGATGAGGAATGCTCTTCAATCGGTGGACGGCTGGTATGAGGAACAGGGTCACACTATCAATGTTAGTTATACAGAAGATATAATCTCCACTAGAAAGACAAAAGATCTTGAATTCGAACCACTTACGCCTTTTGGATCAACGTTCCTAAGGAGGCCAAAGATCAGGGGATTCGAGGCTGACTTGGAACCCAGTCATTTTGTGGAAGAGATCATGTATTGAATCAGGTGTTGCATCAATATAGAAGAGTGTGTGGATTAAGGTGGGGGTATCTCGCCGAGATCAGGATGCAGGATATATAAAGTGGCGGTTAGATCTTGTTACATATAAATTTTGTATTAATTTTTTTTGTCAAAGAATATTTAGCGTTTGAAGTTACAAGTCGTAGTGTATTAATAAGCGAAGCCAAAATTGTAATCGTATAGTCTAGATGTATTTTCGGGAATAGTTCCTGGTAAGATTGTTTCCCAGATATCAGTATTTCAATACCTTTTTGTGCTGGGCTCTCTCAAAGATATCTTAGTTGAAACTTGCAGCTTAAAAGGGAAGATATGCGGACCGAAGATAAATAATGATAACCACCCTGTGTTCATTTGCACTGCCGAATGCGGTCGGAAGTTGAGCTGGGAAAAGCTCATCCTTTAATGCCGAGGTTTCGTGCAATTGGGGAAATGATCATAATCAGAACTTTAGAGAGGCTCAGCTTCTGTAACAGCTCAACAAGTTTAGATCAGTTTTTTTGTTTTAGTTCGGCTTTCCTTAAAATAGTTCGCAAGTTAACTGGGATCACAATTTAACATGGAGCATCAGGTGAAGATATTATTATTATTTCATTGATTTAAAGACTTGTGTTACAAATTTTGGCGTCGCTTCGTTCCTATTAATCACTTCTTTGAAATTTTGTTAGATTACTCTTTGTAAAATAAAGATAATAATTTTCATTGTGAGAAACGAAGATTGTGATTCTCTTTTCCGTTGTATTCAGGGGAAGTACATATTTATCATTTTTGAGTTTCATGATTGTGTTCGAGAAAATCATGTGGCGCCCATATTTAAATTTTCAATCATTTTCTAGGGACCAAGAACTTCGCCTTCTCTACTGAGCTGCCAAAGAGGCATAGGTGCCTCAAATTAACGTTTTAAAAGGGCTACGTGACAATCTATCCTGGTATTTGCTGCGGTAGTTTAGCGTCCTGTGTAGCGTTCTATTCCTCTCCATGTTATGTATAGCGCCTTGGCCGTTTTAATAAAATAAATTTATTAACTACCGTAGGATAATTTTTCTTCAAAATTAGATATCGTTTAGGAAGCTCTGTTATCTTTCGGACAGTTTATATTATCCTACAGAACAAGATTTTCACGATTTTTCCAGGCTTTTTAACACTTCAGTCCATACGTTCTTTGTTCTTGTGAAACTTACTGCCTCTGGGATCGAGACGTTAGAATTTCTCGACTATCTTCGAACCACTTTTACGACTTTAAAAATGGTGAGTTACAGCTGCTTAAATACACCCTTCTTTTTTTTCTTACTTTACCCAAGTCTACTGGGAGCGATTTGCATTGTTTTCAAGATCTTTGTTCATGTGAATTTCATCTTAAATTAAAACGTTAACGTCCACCAAGTACATCTTGTACTGAATTGCTAAAATACTAAAAAAGAAATGATATGATAATTTTTGGGTGTGGGTTTTGAACTAAAAATACGTAATAACTTCTTTGGGAAATTATGCGTATAATGGAAAATTTATATCTGCTCATTGTGAGTGTCTGTGCTACGCAAGTCGATTGGCACACTGACGATGACCAATCAAAAACTCCTTTATTTCACTTAAAAAGAAATTTTCTATTCATGTGAAATTTTTCAAGAGATTTCTTTGAATGACTTTCATTTAAAATTATTACATCCACCAAGTGCTGCTAGCTTGTGCTAAATTCTGCTATAATAGCACTAGCTTTTTTCAGAGAGAAAAATCTGCGCCCTTCAAATGTTCTTCAATGAATAGCTGTAACTTAGCTTGGATACACAGCAGTTAAAGACAGCAAAAGATACTTAAAAGGCTAGAGAACTACACTGTTATAAATTTAGAGGCTACGGACGTACGAACCTGGGACGTACGAACTTTAATCTCAATTGTGGTCACAAACTCTATAACAAACAGGGGAAGTAATCTCACAAGTTTGAAATTGGTGTTTCAAAACTAATTGTAAATCCAAATTAGCTCTTCAAACTGAACTCGATGAAGCTGCATAGAAAAGAACCCATCTGTAGGATATGCAACGGAGAGGAGGGAACCATGTTATGTGTAATACTCCACAACCCAGTACTTATACGTTGAAGGCGTGAAAATCTGGGAAAAGCCAGAACCCCGAAGAATCAGATCCGCACAATCTTCTTAGAGAAGCAAGAATCTTCCCGCATGAAAAGTGAATGTAAATAAGTCCCTAAGGCCTCAGTGCATGAGACATATTGACCTAACATTCCCTTCCATTATTATTAATAATAAATCATAATTATGGATTTGGAACACATTTTTGGACATAGGGTCATGAAGCCCTGCCACTATTTCTATGATATAGCATAGCCTGCTGCCAAAAAGGTCTGAACCATTTGCTGCTTAGAGCTCTTGTGCCAGGTGACTATATTTCTGTGAGGCACAATGTAGGAAAAGATTAGAACATTCGAACTAAGAGGATGTTTTTCCTTATCCGATTTTCTTGTTTACGTGGACTTACGCCATGTGTTTCTTTCGATATATAAAAAATATCCTTTGCAGATTGCACAATTTTAGGCACAGTCATGGAAGGTTAATAAAACAGCCATCGAAAAAATTCTTTATATTAGAACATTTTAATTTCCAGGAAAATACATATTATGAATTTTGTAATTAGAAATCACGAATTGAATTCTGTCTTAGAAGTATTACAAACTTTTAGAAGCAAATAAATAAATGGACGCCAAATCACAGGAATTTGAATAGAATTAACCCGTCAAAAATGATATCGTTGATTATTAATAAAACGACATGCAGACGCTGCAAATGTCAGTTCCCGACAATCATCTAGCTGAATACGATAACATTTTGATTGTAATCCCGGACGCATTTATTCTGTCATTTTCACAATAGAGGAGGTATATAGTAGTTTTATGTGGGGTGAAATGAAAAAGTCAAAAGGGTGAAGTGCCACGTGTAGCAGCTGGGGTGAAATTGTTATTACAGTAATGAAACAAGTCGGTAAGCTAACACGATTTGATGGCCAGGAATAAAAGGGCAATTTACCTTTGAACAAATAAAAACTTGCTGCTCCACTTGTTTCTAATGTCTGCAGTGGTTACCGTCAAGGAGTGATTTTCATTCCTTCCGCTTCCTCACTGATTTCATGATTCATATGGGAGTTTGTAACGTCTTCGCAATATTTGCATTACAATATTCCTTCTAGCGTGCAAAGCCGGATAGATCATATGTTACGGGAAGACTTTAATAGAAAAGGATGAGGGAGAAAATTGCTTTCGTAT
>QYTT01081592.1:0-14183 GCA_006980735.1 Dasypogon diadema
ATGACTTTTATGATCCATTTCATGACTGCTGCCGGCAACAGGTATGCAATAAAACTCTCACTGCCAGTATTATGTTCACATTACGTAGTTACCCACGTAAAATCCCATAAAAACAGATCTCAATAAAATGGTAAGAAAAATTCAGAGAAAACAAAACGAAAACTGCAGTTTTTTCCAATCACCTAATTAAAAGCATTTGAATTGCAAATAATCACAATTTCCACTAGTCCCTCACTGCTTTATGAATTAAAAAAAAAAAGAAGTAAAAAATAAAGAAGAAACGTGTCCCAGCCATGGATACCACCAGCATAACTTCACCATTTATGGAAAGTGGAAAAGAATCTGACACTTGCAGACGAAGATTTAGCAATGAAAGTCTTGGACAAAGAAGACTCAATCGAGTCTCCGACCAGAGGAAATATCTACATGAATACCTTCATCTGCATAGGCAATCGGACTCTAAACCGTGCCGGATGTATAGAAAACACGACTTGACTACCGCTTGATCTCCTTAAGAAGACTTCTTAGCTTGACTTGACACAACAGAGTCGTCTTGCAAGAGAATTATATCTGAAATAAACGAAAGAAGCCGAAGTCAATGTTTCGCTAGCTCTGACAGCCTGGTCGTGTGCTGTTGCATGAATGAAGAGCATTTTTCTAAACCGCGCTGCTATTCCAGGTGAATTAATCGTCGGACAATTGCATTCATCTTAATGATAGACCTTACGTGGATTGAATTAATTCCAGGGATTTGCTGTAGAGGATTTCGCTTAGATCTTGTGCAGTATAAAATGGTATTCTTGTGGCGGAGTTCATCTCGCCATCTGAGACTATAAATCATACTTCTTAACTATGTCAGTTAACACTTGTTTGGATGGAAATGGGGTAATGAGAGTTAAATTCTTTGGTAACTATGATTTTATGAGGTTAATTGTGGTAGTTGATAATTGGTTACATGGATGTTTTCTCTTTGTCTGTTTCTGTTGCCTGGTCTTCAAAAAAAGGAAAGCGTTTTCAGATAGCTAAGAGCAAACAATTTCCTAGAAACGTATTTATCGTTTTCATGGGTGCAAATTATTGTTTATGTGCTGTCTTGAATGAAAGACTTCGCGCTCTTGTTTGCACTAGCTATTTTAATCCAATAAAAAACTACTACCATCATTCAAAACTTGTTCAAACTTATAGGAAGCCCCTCAATTCCTCTCCCATAGAAACTTTCGACTTTCAAAGTAAAAGGCATGATGAGATCCTCTAGTAAGTACATCAGCTATGTTGTGGTACTATTGATGATTTAAAAACTTCAAAGTTTTTTTTTATTTTTACTAAAAATTATATTATTAACTGAATTGACTCCTTTGCCTCTAAAACTATTGAGTACTCGGGTTCGAGAGCTATGACTTTATTCAACAAGTGCAATTTCGCTATTAGTTAAGCCGAAAACATTCGGGGCTATTCAAGCCGTGAAGTCAAATTTTGCACTCAAACAAGAATGATTTTTTATGAATGGTTTAACATAGGAGGAAGTAGTCGAATGATTCATATTTAAACATGTTCGACTATTTATTCCTATCTTAAAGCGTTCATAAAAAACTTCTAGTTTGATGTGATATTTTTCCACCAATAAGAAAATTTAAACACGTTCAACTAATTCAGAGGCGCACGATTGCTCTAGCAGCAACCAATAATAACCACTTCTATTTTGTCTAAGGTTTTAGAAACAATAGCAACCGGAAAGTAACCACCTAAGTCATGACTGCCAATGCCGTCACTGGGGTGGTTACACTCCATATCTCGAAAGCCTTGCATGACACGCTGTGACCGTCAATTTATACACAACCAATACGGAGATGTCGCAAGGTTCTGTACTCCCTCCTGGTTTTTTCCTACTTTACATTTATTATCTTAAATCTAGGTATTAGGAAATCATTTGTATGTACAGATTGCAGGAATTGTATATTATTTTTCAAGTAGGGTGACGTTTACAAATTAGCTATTTTAAATATAAAGAAATATTTTCGTAAATCCAAATGTTGCTTTAATATTATCTGAATTATTCTTCTAGAGTAAAGTCAAAATAGTGATAGTCTTTTAAAGCTTATCCCACAATCCGCAGGTTTATGGATAGCCACAATAATCAAATAAATATATAACAGTAGTCATTAATCGATATTCACAAAGGCTTGATGACAGATTTCTACAGGAAGTCCAAAAACGCCAAAGGATCCCAAATATTCTATCCTAAATCATATTTATAGGGTCAGATCAAGTCATGTTATCGCTGAACATTACACAAGGATTCACCTTTTTAGAAAAAGGTATTGAAAAACTGTCAATCACAACCGCTGGCAGAGTATCAGTCCCAAAAAAATTCCTATAGATGATAATAGTATATGTTTTCGTGGGATTCAGAATAAGTTTATTACAAATCGTCCACAAATGAACGCGTTTAAGATTAAAATTCATATCGCTAATAGACTCACTGATTTTGTGCTTTGATAAGGACAAACATAACTGCATCAGCGTATTTACTTATAATGCACATCAAGTTTATGGCTTTAAGATTATCCATATATATGGTAAATAGGAGAGGACTTAGGATACAACCCTACGGAACACCTATTTTCTGAAATTTTATATTATTTGTTTTTCAGAATCTTCGTCAAACCAACCGATGCAAGTGTGATGACCACCTAACTTGTGCTTAAATGTAATAGTACGTAATATGGTTTATAATAAGTTCGTGACCTAAGATATTTCGGTCTCTAATTTTATTGAACATTAATTACTTTTGACAAGCTACATACCTCATTAATGTATAGACGTAAATTGCCTTTGATGTGAAAGTCATTTTTCGGATGAGAGTGAAAGAAGTAAATGCAAGTCACTGGTAAGAAATAATGTGGAAAAAATTGAATTCGTGCGGTAATAAGGTTCTTCAAAAAGGGAAGATGAACACCAAATCGAATCAAGTATAGATGCTATTTAAGGCAACTCTGAACTATGCTCTCTGTGATTAAAAAGTGATCAAAGTTAGTTTACTGGAGTAATGCACATCTAGTTACTCTTACGGTGCCAGAAGACTTCAAGTTAATGAGAGAAATTGTTCCGGATGATCGTCCATTAAAAACGAAGGAAATTCCAGAAAGAATTAGGGTTTCCATGAAAACTATTGTTCGCTTTTTCCGTGACTATCTGAAAATACCAAAGATTAATATACGATGGCAGATCTGTTTTTTCTGACAAAACCCCTACTTTAGTACAACTATGATGCAATGATGCAATAAAAGCCTAAGAGATTTTTCATGATTCTACAGTACTAACTTGACCTGTGATCTATGATCCTATTATCTCTGCTATTTGTTGTATCTTATTAGAGAATAAAAAATTTACTTTTTGGATTGATTTTGTGTCTACAGTTGATGGTGCATATCGTATATGTTCATGGCTTATTACCCGGGATGCCTTTAGATCTTTCAAATATGTCTATTATGAAACAATGAATGAGATTCAGCAAAAATTCGATTTTTTTTTATATTAACGTTAATATCAATATAAATAGCAAATATAGTTTATATCAAGGAAGTCGATACAAAGAGTTAAACAATGAGATATCAAGTCAAATAGTAACTGGCGATTAAATAATGGCTTTGGTTGGTCCAAACATAGAAAAGAGATTCGATGGAAGAGTGAAGAACCGATAACCATTCAAAGCAAAAGAAAGTTTATGGCCACAAGTTTGTTTGGGATTGTAATGAAATTCTTTTTATAGATTTCGATTTATAATCTTCTGAATGCCAAATTTTATATTAACCATCCACATCAAATACTAAAAAGTTAACCATGGTGGGCGGTTGGCACACGACAATTCTTTAATTAGGCTTCAGTGAAATTGGTCACCCACCGTATAGTCTACACCTGGCGTCTTGTGAAGACAAGTGTTTTTTCTTTTCATTTTCTTCATTCTATCTCAGCTTATAAACTTGTGCTGAGCATTTATTTTTTTACATATATTCCGAATGTCACCAATGAGAGTGATAGATATGTCGCTGTCATTGGGACAATCGTGATAAACTTATCTTACTAAAACCGTACTATTGCTGCTGCTGCTTTACATTATATTTTGTCTTTAATATTAAAATTTACACTTTTACTTTTGATCATATTGCAATAGCACTACTACGCATGCTAATTTCATTTGAATTCATCTCAATTTGTCTAGAGAAAAGAAAAAAAACCGTTTCACTCTTAAAGATTTTTCTTTTTCCGTGAAAACGCATTCATTGAACCCTCCCCATCCACCGAATAAGTTCAGTTTTAGTAATAAAATTCACTTTCACACGCTTCTGTGTTAATACGCATTTCGCGTAAATTTCACACGTGCTTTTTCGCGATCATTATTATTAACGATTTCTTTGTAACTTTCTTCATCAGCAAGAGTGATTGATTGCGATTACTCGGAGTGCAGAGTACAGAAGCACGTCCTACACTTTTTACTGTATTTTTTTTTTGTTAACTAAGGTGCGGAGAACTTGTTATTTATGAGATTTTTCGGAGGTAGAATACAGGTTCAGGGCTATTATTACCGAAGCTTTTTTGTTACGTATTTTCAATTGAACTTTTTTTGAATAACTTCGTCAATGTTAATAGCAGTTATGCAATTTTAATATTTCTTGCTTTCACGAAAAATTCTGTTGTAGGAAAAAGAAGTAATAAGTTGTCTTTTTGTCGTATTGATAACTCAAACCCCGCATAATCTTTGTATTTACTTTATACGTATGTATACATAATATTCGACATGCATTTGAAGTTGTTTGGTTCGTAAATGTGCAGTTCCTTTGTAAAGTGGATGATAGTTACCTGAAAGTATTTTATTTTTTTGATTTCATCAATGTATATTAAAAAACTTACAAGTTCTACATTTCTAACGATAGGCTAGTACTTCCTATTTTTACACATTGGGTCATACGCAGGTTAATCTCGATACCAATCTCATTTTTCTTTGAAATATCTGAGGGTGAGCTGGTCAACTTTTTTCGATAACTTTAGATTCGTTTGATCGTCATCGGGTCAACCAGTTGTCAGCTAGCGATGTACTTCGTTGTGATGCTGGGGTATTGGAGTGGGATTCAGTCTATTATATGCCATGTCTGGATGACCAAGTAAATTTTCTTACCAATGTTCTACTTTATTTGAACGAGAAATGTGTTCCTTTAGTCACGCAAGCTATTCTAAATCCTCAGTGTCGATGGTTTCCTTCTGATATTCAACATTTAATATCTTCACAAAACCAAGCCTATTATAGGTGGAAGCGGTTTAAGACTCAATTTTTCTTCGATGAACATTCAGACAGTTACTACTATTGGCACCTCAAATCACCGAAAGTCTAGGCTTCATACTAAACTTCTCAATAATGATCTCTGCAAAAATTTAGAACCATCCAACGATCTATTTATTATCCTAAACAAGAAGACCTAAATATTTCACTTCCAGATATTGATGAAGTTGAAGATTACCCTTAGTCTACAGTACAATTCTTCAGTTTTAGTCGGATTACATCAGTAAATATTATTCTAACAATGCTTACGATAAAATACTCTGCTACTGGTGTTGACAATATAAATAAATGTACCTTTTTGAAATTTTCCACCAACTTCCACAACAATTGATCAAATTTTTCCCGTCCATTATCAGGTGAAATTTTTCCCCAATACCAATAAAGTAATTGAACGTGTGTGAATATCACTGGAACGGAAGTTCTAATCCACAAAATAATTATTTCCCATCTTCTATTAAGTGTATCTCTGCACGCTTTAGTTGTGCGTTCATTTTGTTCTGCTCTACTGATCATCTAAATCTTTTCAGTGAAAAAGTTCAATTTGCCTTTTCGTATATTGTGGCAGCGATATACACAATGCGCCATGAATTCAATTCTCGCAAACTTCGTCAGGTGGAAATATTTGAGAAAAATTTATAAGAAGGCAAATAACATGCAGGAAAAATGAGATTAAAGAATGTTTCGCAAGTCAGAGCAAGATATCTTGTATTAGACATTGAAATTTGAGTAGAAGTGGAATTTCTATGGCAGTTGAGTTGGGAAGATTTCGACATAGATTTGAGTATTACGAGACTTTTGTGCCTCATTTCTCTATCTTAAATTTCGAAAATCATCTAATCTGGGAATGCGATCTTACATAATGGAGTTTTTCTTTCTTTCTTTCTCAATACACTGACGTAGAGTTACTGATGTCTTAAAGCAATTATATTAAGGTCAAAATTGTTTTTCTGTGGTCTTATTTTCGACAGAAAAATATAAATAACTGGGTTACGTACTATGCGACCTGATGAGATGTTTATCACACGCAAAAAATTGTGTAAAAATGCGGGTAGTAATTTGTATTGAAAATAACATTTCGAGTAAGTTCCAAAGAAGCAAATGACACTCTCACTCTGCCCCCTCTGCGCTCTCGTATGTTAAGTAAATCTGTCTGTATTAAGCATAGTTCACCTCAAGACTAGGTAGTGGGACCGATCTTATTTATACAGTTCATCGGAAATGGCACAAGGGCTTTATATTTAATCTCCCTAAGTCGATCTTTACTTTAATTAATAATTTTCTTGATAATGGAAGATTTTGTTTCACATTAGTGTAATTCTCTCAAAACTTTCAAATTACTTCGGGAGCCCGAAAGGGGTCCATACTGGGACCTAAATTATTTATTATAATTTTCTTTACGCAATCCAATATTATAATAACCAAATGGTATAATTATTTTTAGTAGAGCTGAATCAGCGATATGATACCCTCAATATTATTAAAATATCCCTTCTGAATGTGTTAAATCTTTGTAGCAAGCGGAGTTTAAAACCTAATATTGGGAAGTATAACAGAATTGATTTTAAAAATGCTTGTCGAAAGGAACATCACTTTGCTGGGCGCGAAAATAAAAATATTTCTTTTAGGATTGACAATATTCGGACTGAAATTAAGTATTTAAAAGTACATCTAGATAATAGATTTCTCTTTGATTCCTATACAAGAAAATCCTTAACGAGGGCTAAGTGACGAGACCCATTTCTATCTTCACGGATATAAAAAAAAACTGGGACCGGTTCACGTAGCTCGAAAACGATTGTCGAACAAACGAATTGTTATGAAATTTATAGAATTACTCGATAGTTCGACTATCCTTTTCGAGCTACATAAACCCGCTCTAGGACTGTCACATATGAGGTTCGAAAAACCTTTTAACCTTTTCATCTAAAAGGCGTCATTGGGCCGTATTTTTCGAAAAAATGTGCTACAGTTGCAATCAATGCACAGCGCTACCGCACAAAGTGAACTGATTTTTTTTTTACTCAAATGAACTTGGATGATGTTTATTTACAGCGGTACGATGAAGCAATGACTTATTGAAGACGAAGTTTCCTGCTTGTTGTATTTCCAGAAATGGAGACATTAATTGATCGCCTAGATCACGCTACACCATGAGCATCGCTAAACTTTTTTAATTCTAGGTGAAGGGTTTTACGTCAATGATCTACAAACAACTCGTGTTGATGAATGAACTTTTAAGTATTGATGCTAGAAGATTCGGTCCAGGAATATTACACAAATTTATTTTATTACAACGTCTTTATCATTACAAATCATAATAACAAAAGCAGAGCTAAATTGCGAAATGAACCATAAATATAAAAACCGATAACAATAACCCTAATTTTACTGACAAATTTCGTTTAATACCCAATATAAAGAAACGTTAATGTGTTCAGCAATTTTTTCTTGTTTAGCAAAACAACCTAAAATGACTGTATAATCGTTCAACTAATTTTACTAAAACCAGCTGTGTTCTTTTTTCGTCCGTCTTTCCTCGCCATCAATTCACCACGACTCTTTTCAATAAACACGAGTTCAACGAAAGCGTTACCTTAAAACCGAAGAAAATTTATGCATATTAGTGACTGTTCTTGCGATATTAATTGATTAGTGTTCCACTGGTTTTTGCATATAATTAATCAACTTAACGGAGACACTGTGATCCCATAAGCCCGAACAGTTCATTACTCCCAATTTTCTGATATACTGAATCAAATGACTCGAGGTGTTATGATTTGTTGCCGATAAACGCAATATGGCTTCAAAAGTCAATATCACCACTTAATTTTGTTAGCAGCGAATGCTATGCCGGTTGACTTCTTGACGTTCGTGATTTATAAAAAGGGCGCAGCATTAGAGTATGAAGACAAATGCTTGAATAAAGATTTTCAAGGTAGCGAAATTACTGAAAAATTTTATGGTGATTTAGTGCAATTTTTAAATATTGTATCCATCGAAGCAATTAAACTTCGAAATATTGATCTTAGACATTTTTGTTATACAATGAGCTTCCAGACACACATAATTGCTACCACTTCCATCAGAATACCTCTGAACAATTACAGATATTGAGTACAAACAAAAATGCTCAGATAGCATTGATGTCAAAAACAATTTGATAAGAACGTTACAATAAAATTGTTAGATTTTGTATCAACTATATGCGGAGCAATATTCCAAATTTAGTTTCCAGTTCATAAACAAGACTTGTCTTATCAAAGTTGTTAAGAGTTACGTGTAAATTCCAAGAAGATTAGATACACAAGTTCACGTCATGACGATACATTCGGAGTCATGTGCCTGTATCTATGTTTGATTGACAAATACAAATTTTATGTAAATAGTATTAAGACAATTGAGGGGAAAGAGGATAAAACCAACAAAGAATTGATCTTATCTGATGAAAATGATTAAGAAACTTAAGTAGGCTTTGGGGTCAAAAAATAAGTGGTTGCTTATAGTGCGGACCACTTTATTGAATTCCAAAAAATCTATGATTCCCTTCGTCTAGTCGGCATAAATTGCCTAAGTTTGCAAATCACAAAGTGGACTTTTGTTCATTCGTCAATACTTTTTAATTAGTTCAACTGTTGACTGTATATGGTTGTATTATGACTTCTGTATTAAGCCCATTTATCAGCTTAATCCCTAATGATTTTCTGCGAAAAAGCTTGCAGTATTGTCATTTGCCTCGTACTTTTTCCAGATTTACTGTCACAGTGTTTTATATCACTTGCCGGGGGATTATGTATTGCCTGATATTACTCGACTGACACAGGAAGGAAAACAATATCTAACTTAAGAAACTTCAAAGGAAAATTGGTCTACATCCTAGAGAACTAAAGGTATACTAATCCTACAGGTAAAATTTAAATCCAATTTGACTTACAGTTGCCAACTTACTTTCTCAATATGTGTTATTCAGAAACTTTTCCATCATACTACCACATCTTGTGGAGAATATACTTCCTAGGCAGAGCTTTGCAACAGAAAAGTAAATCATTTGAAAAACTAATAAAGAAGACCTCTTTAAGGAAATATCATATGACTGTCCACGACTATATATTTCAAATTCTTCAATCTTTGTTAATCCAATTAGCTAGTAAAGTACACAAAAGTTCAGATACTTTTGTAGATTTAGGCTTATGACTTTTCCACCTTAACCAATTTAACTGAACCTTGTAGTCTTTGTTCAATTTAAATCTATTATCACTTCAAAAATATTAAAGAAACATACACTAAACGAAGTATTGATGAAATACAGATGATTATGATTCAAATCAGGTAGAATTAGCCACTAATAGTACAATAAATCACACCTAAGTACTGGTAATCCAAACAATGGTAACGCCCACTTATCCGTGTATAGCACCCTAAGAGTGATAATATCGCAAAAGATAGTTTTATTACACGTCTCACCTGCAATTATCTCTTATTATTTTCTAATTCTAGAAGAAATATTACTACAAGATTATTGCCTTTGGACCATTATATAAAAATCGATCATACTACTTCACCTCATCTCACAAATGCACTGATAATAAAGTGCAATTTAAACAGAAATCAAACCTGATTCTATTCAGATAACAACTGTAAAGCCTTAACATTGAATAACTTAACCAAGGTATAATTTCTTAACTAAAAGCACACCTGAAGAGTGAGTGTGTGCGATGCGCCAAGAGTTACTGTCCTCTTTAAGTTGTGATAGCTTCAGTTTTACGGAACTGGTTTTCTTGGCTCACCCAAGAAATTCCAGTCATAACCGCTTGCATATTATATTTGTCTTAACTTGTTTTAAATTAACTGTTTAGCTGTAAAAAAAGAACAAGTAATTTGCAGGTAAACCAAAGTTAATTATTCTGGTCTCAGTAGGAGGGAAAAGGGTTATACATTCGGACAAAAAAGAGTTGCTATAATGGAATCAAACTTTTTAAAGGTTAGCAAATTCTATAGATTCCCTCGTAATCACAGGTCCAACATAGAATGAAAAATTTTTTTGAAGATTGATATTTATGCAAAAAGTTTACTACCAACAAAGTGAACGGGTGTTTCAAACTGCCAAAGCCAAGTTGACCTCAACAGTTCTTTTTTCATGGTTGCCGCTGGATGCTCAATAGGATTAGAATCAATTGACTGTGTCTGCCAATTTAATGTTTGGTTTCTACTTTTTAACCAGTTTTTTGTCATCTTGACAGTATACCAAGAGACGGTGTGCCTTATATAAGGATAATGTTTTTAAATCTGTAATAAATGACTACAGCGGAGAGTACGACACCAATTCAATGTTATTTAGTTAGTACTATTGTTTTTGTTTTAAGCACCGTAGAGTAGAGTAAGGGGAATATTAACAAAACTGAAAGAAAATTACAGAAAAAATTGCAATAATTAGAAAATCAAAGTTATGTAGGTATATTGCAAAATAAGCTTATACTCCTACTGCTTACAGAGTTTTCATTTTAAAAGTTACTAACCCTATTGTTTTGGTATGGCCTGACTCCAGAATTTTTTATAACCTTCAGAGATCTGTTGATTCCTGACCTTCTGCAGGTCTTCAATTCGGTGGCTAACGGCCAGACAAACCTTTCTTCTATTTGGCAGAGATCTGTTCTATGCCTGAGTCTAAAGCAGTATGACTTTCAAAAGAAGGAGAAGTGGAGACGTGAAACTTTCAGTAATGTAGACTACTCGTATACAAAGATAGGAACTGTTACGATGCTGTGATCCTATTGCATTCCCAGCTACACTATTTTTGACAAAATCCCAGTACATAAGCACTTATTTGCTTTTAAAGAGAACACAGGGATGCAAATGACCATGATTACCTTGGATCAGAAGGCTTTCTACAGCGTTATTTTGAGGATTTCTGGATGCTCTCAAATCACTTGGGTTTCCGTTCAGGTGGCTCAAGATTACTCAGAAGCTCTACACTTTTCTATTCTAACAAAGCATCAGGTTCTATCTCCTGGTCTGTTTCGTTGGGGCATCAGACAGCGCTGCTCTTTATAAGGTATACTTTACAACTTTGCTGTGAAAACATTGTTGGTAAATCTTCGTCGGTTTTAACGGGAATATTCAGTTCGCCTTGGGTGTACCAATATAAGACCTTGTATGCTAGTTTTGTAACGAGCGACGAAGTTTTTCTACTACATACTTTGTACTGTTCTTGAGTAAAATGAGTGATGTATAGAATAAGAACCAAAGCCTGTGGTGTGGTGGGTGGAGGAATTGTAATGATATTTTGCATCTTCTATAGCCAGAATGCTTTGAAGATTATTTTATTAGGCTCCTACGAGCAAAAGCAGTAAATGCATTTTTGGTAAGGGGAAGACAATGGATCGCTTAAAACACATCAAGTATACCAGTTAAGATGGATTTCAGTCGGTTTGAATTGCATCGATCTGGTTGTGAAATCGAAGTGATTTCAAGCTAGAAAATTCCTAAGATTGTTTTGCCAGAGGGACACTATGTTTCTCAAATACGAGTGAATGTACTGAGGGGTCATAACGTAACAGAATTTACTAAATTTCTTTATAAGTGATCCCAGAATCTGATCTGAACGAAACATTAGTCTGGTATTTTGTCCCTCTTACATATTATCTCCGATATAAGAAGAGAGTCAATTTGATTCTTTTTCCAAATTTTTCTTGGCACTTTTAAACCTGTTTACATATTAAAAATTTTTATCTAATTTTACTAACTTACATATAATAATCAATTAATAATTATTTATTGGCATGTGTACCGAAGATTAACAACCTTATTTCGTAAAAAAAGTATACAGGTACTAGAATAAATGGTAAAAATAAATAAAAAAAATAAAAAAAGGGACATGAACGACACCTGATAACAAAAGTTAATAATGGTAATATTTAATTATTCTTGAAAACTTTAGTAATTTTACTTAACTAAAGGCAGCTTTTTTATTAATTTCTATTTTAAAAAAGAATATTAGTGAACAAATGAGAAGATAAAACAGTCCATTCCAGTAGATATTTTAAAGACAAAAATATTTTCCCTAGAATATTTCACTATTCGTTATATTCTCAATTATTAATTCTCATAAAGTTAGACAAGAAACTCATAAAGATCAAATTATACACGTGCAAATGCCTTCAACCGGAGCAACCAGAAGCAGGCCGAGACAATGTTTGTCCAGGCGTATTAAATATGAGTCATAGAGATATAACCAGCTCGCGCTCGGTAAAAACCTGGTCGAACAGAAGGTTGGTGAAAATGATTTGTGTGATCACTTGATCATTTGTTCTGAGATTACTGCACTCGGGGGAAGTAATAACGACCAGTCTTACATTCGAAGGAGTATTTATAGTGGCGTAAGTCACATGACTTGGAGTTGGAGCTTGGAGTTTTGTATTTTTTTATTGCAAATACGTTCCGACAATTGTGTCAAATGAAACCTGCCCGTATCGTATAAGAGTTTTATAATTTTGTGTTAGTCATGATAATTTTGAAACAATGTTGCGCTAAGATGAAAAAAATTTAAAATATATCAATCAGCGTTAACCATGTCGCATACTTGGACTGCAATCGAAACATTCGGTGGTGTAATATGAAATGTTGGGTTTCTTATCAATCGTAAATTAATCGTTCAAGTTCTGAGTTAAAGATTAAGCAATTCTCAGTTAGTTACCACTTTTTGTTTAATTGTTAGATAACTATGATTTTTGCAAAAATTTTGTATAGTGTCTTCTACCACGGAACCAAGGGTAAGAATACAGCGCGCATCACTTCAACACTGTGTTTGACGATGATACCGTTTATGAACGAACCATACAGATACAGAGATGTTTCGAAAGATTATGTTGTGAAGAAAACGACTTAAAGAGAATGTCTCGTGGAAACCCACCTGTCCTTGAAAATTACGTTTTTCAAGCGTTGGTATATACTGCCCGTATACTGGTCCCTTTTGAACATTATCATCCCTCAGAGAAGAACTTGTAGTGTGTTGCAAAACCAACAGAATACGACTGGGACAATGAGTTAATCGCAGTGAACATCGAAGACAAATACCGAAGTAAAAGATTATGGTAATAGTATGATGGATTGTAAAGGGTATTGTTCACTATTCATTCTTGAGGCCTAGACAAATTCAGTCGGGAAATTGAACAAATGCACAAAAAGCTTGTCCAAATTGACTCCACATTACCCACTAGACATAGAGCTATCGTCATTCACGACAATGTAAGACCGCATGTAGCGCAACTAACCTTGCAAAAGTTGAACAACTTAGGCTGCGAGATCCTTCTGCACCCTCTATACTAGAGCCTGACTTTTCAACGAAAGATTACTATTTATTTCGCAGTTTGGAACATCACGTACGAAATAAGAACAAGAACTTTCATAATATGAGTGAGGTCGAAAGGACCTTTACACGCTTTGTATCCTCTAAAAACTACGATTTTTTAAATAAAATTTTGTTGGAAACATGTTGATAAGAGTGTATACAAGAAGTGGCGCAGGCTTCTGAAGAAATTTGTGATGTTTATGGTCAAAATACGTTATAAAAAGCAACGACAAAAAATATGCTTCAATCGCAAAGATGCTCCTCGCACTGGTCTTCCAAACACAGATAAAGTTGATAGAATTATGGCAAAAGTTGAGTAAGAGCGCCAAAGTATTGCCAAAGAACTAAATATCCATCACCAAACAATTTTAAACCATTTGGAGAAAGCTGGCTACAAAAAGGAGCTCGATGTTTGGGATGTTTGGGTAACGAATTCGAGCCATTTCTGAAGCGGTTGATTATGGGGAATAAAAAATGGATCACTTATGACAAAAGAAGAGACAG
>QYTT01081592.1:14203-39496 GCA_006980735.1 Dasypogon diadema
AAGCAATTCTCAGTTAGTTACCACTTTTTGTTTAATTGTTAGATAACTATGATTTTTGCAAAAATTTTGTATAGTGTCTTCTACCACGGAACCAAGGGTAAGAATACAGCGCGCATCACTTCAACACTGTGTTTGACGATGATACCGTTTATGAACGAACCATACAGATACAGAGATGTTTCGAAAGATTATGTTGTGAAGAAAACGACTTAAAGAGAATGTCTCGTGGAAACCCACCTGTCCTTGAAAATTACGTTTTTCAAGCGTTGGTATATACTGGCCCCTTTTGAACATTATCATCCCTCAGAGAAGAACTTGTAGTGTGTTGCAAAACCAACAGAATGCGACCGGAGCAATGAGTTAATAGTAGTGAGCATCGAAGACAAATATCGAAGTAAAAGATTATGGTAATAGTATGATGGATTGTAAAGGGTATTGTTCACTATTCATTCTTGAGGCCTAGACAAATTCAGTCGTGAAATTAAAGAAATGCATAAAAGACTTGTCCAAATTGACCGCACATTACCCAATAGACATAGAGCTATCGTCATTTACGACAATGTAAGACCGCTGCGAGATCCTGTTGCACCCTCTATAGTAGAGCCTGACTTTTCAACAAAAGATTACTATTTATTTCGCAGTTTGGAACATCACGTACGAAATAAGAACAAGAACTTCCTTAATATGAGCGAGGTCGAAAGGACCTTTACACGCTTTGTTGTGCTGTTTATGGTCAAAATACGTTATCAAAAGCAACGACAAAAAAGATGCTTCAACCGCAAAGATGCTCCTCGCACTGGTCGTCCAAACACAGATAAAGTTGATAGAATTATGGCAAAAGTTGAGTAAGTGCGCTAAAGTATCGCCAAAGAACTAAATATCCATCAACAAACAGTTTTAAACCATTTGGAGAAAGCTGGCTACAAAAAGGAGCTCGATGTTTGGGATGTTTGGGTAACGAATTCGAGCCATTTCTGAAGCGGTTGATTATGGGGAATGAAAAATGGATCACTTATGACAAAAGAAGAGACAGTGGTCGAAGCGAGGAGAAACTCAACAACATATGGCAAGCCCGCATTGACGTCAAAAAAGGTGATGCTATGTATTTCGGGGGATTTGAAGGGTATTATGAATTGTTAACGCCTAGAAAAACGACTGACTCAAATATTTACCATTTGTTTCGGTCTCTGCAATAGCCTGAGGATGACCTAAAAAGTCGAAATGCGTTGTGGACATTATAAACCTTTAGAGACGTTGAATAAAGTTTTTTTTTTGAAAAATTACAAGAGTATTTTCCTTCTTTATAAAAAGAAGTGTCATATTTTTCGTCATATTGTTCATAACGAGCAGCTGTGTGGTTTTGCATTTGTTTTAATGATGAATTTTTAATAGCGTGAAAAAAGGTTTTACAATTGAGTATCTTAGTTATACTCCTAATAAAAACTAACGTTTTATTCCTATAAATATGATTACTTCGTAATGCTATATGAGACTTACAAAATTAACTTAAACATTAGATTGAGTATTTCAAAAATAATTTCTTCTTTACGGTAAATCCAAAGCTCAGGACAATACCTTATAATGCTAAGCACAGCGTTGGCGGAAAGGAAAATGGGGATAAGGAAAAGAGATTAGTAGGTCGTGCGCAGGTGTCGGTGTACATTTTGCTTAAATAACGGCAGCCTATAGGCGATGGGGAAAGTAGGAGTTAGTAGTCTGTACTATATTCGTACAGTTCGGTTCAAAAAGCAGTTTTTCTAAGCTTCACTGCTGTCTCAAGGACGGAAAGGTGAAGGCAGCTCGATGCGCGGGTATCGGGCGTAGGGATCAATGTACAACCAGGAATTTGCTCCGAAAAAGTAAGTAAGACAGTTATCAGACGAAGCAAGGTGCAACATTGTTGGACTATATAAAGCGGGAAAACTATAAGGTAAATTTCATCCAAAATGGAAACAAATGGCGTGGCCATCAGCAGAAGATTATTTTCACTTATAAGAGACAATCACTTATATAAGACAATGAGCCACAAAAGGGGCACCTGGAGGGTAAAAAAACTCAACGATCACGCATCTTGTGGGAAAAAATAAGAAAGCAACGTTCGTGAAGTTAGTTTCTCCTTTTTTTCGAACTGTAATCCGATACTACTTGTCAAACCACTTGTTATGATTTCCGCGATCCGCAGCCTTTATCCCATTCCTTCCAGGTCCACTTATATTTACTAGAAATGGCTTTCTGTCTGGGCTTTCTTTCTCTTTATGTTCCCTTTTAAGGAGTGTGGGTACTGCCTTTTGTCAAGCTAAAAGATAAAACAATGGATGCAATCAGATTAAAGAGTGGGGTATCAAGCCAAGTGTCATTTTCAAAGCTTCACCATAGAGGCAAATGTAAAAAGAGAGGTCTTACAAATAAACAATAACCTTGGGACAGCAGTAAAAAACCTATTGCTTCAGTCAAGGTGTTAAGTTGTTAAAATTTACTAAAAATGACTTGAGAGTAGTCAGTACGCGATGAACTGTCTCCTAAAATACCGCTGAAGGTGAGAAAAAATAATGGTCCAAGAATAGACCCATGTGGCACATCAATTTGAATCGGAAGAATAAATTATTATGAGTACAAATCTGTTATTATCGGTTGATCAAATAAGATTTATTAAGTTTACAAGTCGAAGCAGAAAAAACAAGCAGTAAAAATCTATTTGCAGGAGCACCTTTAATTTATAAGTAGAGCTTAAGTTTTACTAGAATGCCAAATGACGTTTTTTTTCAGTGCCTTTTTTATTATTAGGCAGCCTGCATTGATCGTGTCGTTTAGGTAGCACTATGTACCCGTAAACAAGAAGAAAATCTTCTTTCTGTGCCTATTTAGCAGTCCAAAGACAAGCGGTTCTCCACTATTGGATTACTGACCGATATTATTTCTTTGACATTGCTCGCCTACAGAGCTTGGACTAGATCTAAAGTAGTCTGCGACATAATTTCGACATGGGAGCAGTTAATTGACTTATCTGTATAAAGTTAAGGAGAAAACGGAACATTGGCTAAATTAAGTATCGATACTATGGAGTACCGATTTGAAGTAGGTTACATTTTGTTCTCTTATTATTTCTATTAATAATATTCATTTACACAGATATCCTAAAACAACAGAACAAAGTAACACATGTGAAAGAAAGTTTAAAAGCAACTCAACTTTTAATGTGGAGTGACGCACTCTACAGGTGGTACCATAGTCAAGGACAATTTTTTTCAACCTTCATCACCAACCCTAAAAACTGTCAATACGTCAAAAAGGCGAGATCATTCTCAAAATAAAAATAAATTAACCAACCAGCGGCAACACGCTAATTGTAACTAATCTCCTCGGAATTGCTCATTCTTTAAGTAATAATCCGTGAAAAGTTCGGACTAGTTCACACCTTAGCCAGACTGGTTGATATAAACTTGGCTCGACAACACCACACGGATGGTGTTATGTTTACTGGCCTTAATTAGCTAATGTGATGGTTACCTTAGCGCACGTTTATCAGCAGCGCAGGCGCTGTTAAGTTTTATTTTAGTCATTTTTGTACCACCAATTAACTGGAAGTATTCCCCCTTGATCTCGGGGTATAATTGCGAAATCATCAGAAACTCGCTTATACCTGTCAGGCCGAGGGCAGATTTAATTTGACTAATGTTGGGGAAGTTTAACGATGTGTGATGTCCATAATTAGCCTTTCAGAGGAAGGAACACGCCCAGTAGTAATTTCACGACGAGTTGTGGAATATTATCTTACTTACTCTTAATCAGAATTCTATGAAACCCCTAAATATGGTGTTCAATAAAAAAGGGAAGAAGGAGGTGCATTCCTAAAAGCCACTTAATGTGGTAAAAAACCGTAAATTGCATTCATAAGTAATTTTTCTTTACAAAACCGCATATAACCTTTAGACTGGAACACTGGCGATATGAATCACTTTCCTGTCATCATCGTCTATTCTTGGCACCCAGTTTGGAACCGGTCAATATTTCTGCAAAAAGACCGTCCTGGTCATCATCCCCAAAAGTTAAATAAAAAAAAAGATGAAAATGTCTTCGGATCAGACAAGAACCTTAAATTTTTGTTGATATAATTTGCCGGAGATCTTATTTCGTCAAAAAGAAAAAGACGAAGAAAAAAAAGAGTCGATGAAGAAAACCTCTCCGCACACAGTCAGCGGTAAGACACCGGTTTCCCTGCAAGTGTTGGTGCGGACCGCTCAGGCGCTCAGGTAAGCAAAATGACTTGGAAGTGATGAGAGGATGCTATTTTTCTCGTTTTATCACTTTTTACTTGTTTCTTCCATCTTGCCATGGTACAAATTGGACTTGTGCAGTAGAAAAGAACCGACAACTACAGTTAGGCTCGCACTAAACGCAGTCAACCAATAAAAGTAATTACATTACATTACCTTGGCCGCAATCAAAAGAAAGGCTTCTCGAAGAGATTCCTTGGAGGCCGTTTAATATCCACCAATTTTGGTAATCCCTAGTAATCCATTATTCAATCCAGGGGGATACACAGGAAGGGGTTAATGCACTTTTAACACTATTCTTTAGTTGATCTGCGCACGCACAACAACTTCTCACTGAAATGCAACAATTTCTTGAATAATTCTATCTGCACTGCCTGGAAAAACTATGGATTCTTTCTTTCAGAATCAAGCACTCTTCAAGAAACACTTCCACGTATCCACCAATGGTCAGTTGATTGCAAAAATCTCAGGTTGACCGAGGAGCATTTACCGTTGGAGCACACCTGGCGACCACGACTTTGCGACTTGACTTAAACCGACCACAGCTAAAAGAAAACTGGACGATCCACCTCTACGCTTGGAAGAATCTCGTCTCTGATGGTGCTAACTGCTAACTGGCCTGCGTGTCACTCCACCACACTCACCTGTTTTAATCATATCAGTTTTATGTGGTGTACACAGGTAAGTCACCTAGTGCTGCTCCAAGTGTGTTTCATATTTGATATTTTACCCTTCTCTACGGTGGCTCAGGTAACCACTACTGTGTATAGGAGATATCCATACTTGTGACGACAGCACAGGTGATTTTAGGTGATTATGCTGTTAACCATTTTTGTTTACACTTTTTTTTATTAGTGTTTGTTTTATTTATTGCGGCATTAAGGCATTCAAGAGGAAGAAATTATTTAGTTATTAAATTTTGGATGTAGAGTAAATTTCGCTTGGAAATTATTGTTTTGAGCGTTGGTTGTTGTCATAGTACTTGAGAACTTTAATGAAAAAAAGTAAAATTTTTAACAGCACCTGCTTTATCATTATAACTCACTACGCCATCTGTTAGATTTCTAGGCAGTTGCTATCTCATAGGTTGTTTCATGTTGAATGGGATGGAATTTCTACCTTTAAACAAGCGAATTAATTGCTCAATGAAATTGCGACGAAATAAAAAATGAAAGCTCTATTCTAATAAAAGATCATTTGTTCGGAAAGATTGTTTAAAGCTTCAAGAATTAATTACTATATCTGAGGAAAAAAAAGGTTTAATCAAATTTGTTATCGTGCACTACGTCAAAGGAAATGTGTATTAGATTCCAAACAAATTATTCGAAAATTGTGAAAAGAAAAAACAAGGCAATATCACACCATTTTATCTCAATAAAAAAATTAAGAAAATTCTATTGTTCGTTAGAAAAATGACTGTCCGAACAAGAGTTAATACAATCTGGCTAGCTACAATCTAACTATAAATAACATAACTATGATATTTGTTTTGCAAATCAATTTCAACTCTTTACAAATGAAATTCGCCCTCTTGCAAATCAAATTTACCCGTTTGTAAATCAAATTCAGCCTCTTGCTAATTAAATACACCCGTCTGCAAATCAAATTTCTCTTAAGCTTTTATTCAAAAAAGTCAAATTAAATGCAAATTGTTAAGAACGTGTTGGTCAGATATAAAATATTTTTGTAGAAGAACTTGATTTACAGAAGGATGAATTTGATTTGCAAACGGGCGAGTTCAATTTGCGCAAAATCGAATTTGATTTGGAGTGCAAAACTTTTATAGTCAGTACAATAAACTTTCTTCTGACCTACATCATAAATTTAAAGGTCAAGTAAAGATCATTCCAAGGTGAACCAAATTATACGCTAACAATGACTTTTCAAGAAGACAACAGTTGTTAGTATGTTGTTAGTGGAGCTACGCGCCACATGAGCACAAATTTAAACGATTTTGATAAATATCAAGAATTTGAAGTTTGTAAACAAGTAACGGTGGGAAATGGTAACAAATTTGAAGCTGTGGATTTTTGGATCAACTTATGTGTAGACATAGAGCTTAAAGTTATGTTTGATTGTGAAATAAACGGAATTTTGTACGTACCTACTTAAGTTTAATTTATTTTGGCCATCAGACAAGATAATACTTTTTGGAAACAGTTAATAATGATAATTTTTAGAACTTGTTCTTTAATATTCATGTAGCTAGATCGTATAAAAATGGATAGTGTTAAAGAAATGATAGAGGGGCCACCAAGGATTTTAGTTCAGAGAGGATGGCCACCCCTAATTTCTAAAAACTTTGGCGGAAGTACATGTTGTACCCCACTAATTTCTCCATCTCCAATTATTACAATTTGTGAGTAGGACCTTTTAGGGAATATACCTATATAGCTGCGACATTCTTGTACAATTTCTTACCTAATGTCCTGAGTAGTTTTTTCATTTTCGTGTTTCTTCCTTCTTGGATGGTGCCAAAATAATATTTTATTAAATATATATCTTCCTTTCTTTTCATTGCATAGTAAGAGTATCCCAGAAGAATTGATGGCTGCGAGAACTACAGTTGGCTGGAGAAAAAACTAAAGCAAGGTTGTGGTATCTGCTACTCTCCAACGCATCAGTTAGTTCAAGGCGGACGTTACGCTTGCTTTTCCTCCTTTTCCTTCCATTTTCTTCTATCAGAGACATGACTTTTTGCTTATGATTTTCAGGTGATAAGTGCGCGCGGATATCCACACCATTATTCTCCCACACAATACTACCCGTACTGCCATGCTGTTTCTTCTTTTTCTTCAACTGGGCCGACTGGATGAGACTTGGAGTTTGTAGAAGTTTCCCACGTATGCGCTCCTCCTTTCTCATTACAGCGAAGCTGATGATAAGTTCGCTTGGGAATGAGAGTTCTTTTTGGGCATATAACAGATCTCATTAGTTCTGAGCATTGTATCTGAAAGACACATTTGTGCGTCCATGGAACTGCCCTAGCCAGCGTAATCCAGAGCGTAAATCTCGCTCGAGTTTTCCGCTCTGCTCGAATCCCAGCTCCAGCAGAGTTCACCAATCACTGTAACAAAATGTATTTGAAAATTATTATTTTATTATTATTTTCTATTATCTATTTACTTCACAGGAAACTACTACAAATAGACTCTAAAGGAAGTAAATTAGTGAATTCTCTGCGTTGAAGTATTTTAATACATTAAAAAACTTTTTCAGGTTCATACCAATTAGTCCAGTTATGTAGCTGAATTGGTACTACAGATATTGGTATTACAGATATTTACTCATGACTAGAAAAAAGCTTAGTACGGTGGGAAAGAAACGACACAATTGGTTTCTCAAGCAAGAACATGTGCCTAAAGAGACCTTATAAGCGCAACCACTCGGAAGGATCTACATTATTTCCGTATGAGACAGTAAGAAAAGGCAGTTAAGAAAGGAAAGAAATCTGAGATGGCCGGAAATTCTGAATCGACAGGGGCTGATTTGAAGAGATCCAAAACCCTAGGATTCTCAGGCCAAAGATTACCCACCTCCTGGGCATAATCGTATAAAGATACTCTTAAAAATTTCGATGATTTTTCTTGAATAGCTCTCTTGTGTTAAGCCCTTCAGTGTCAGTATAATGTGAAAATTGTTTTCGGTACAACTTTATTGAGGAAAACCTGACTGTGGGAACTTAAAGCTATCTGAATTTCGAAACAACCTTAGCAACTGTTTGGTATGTTATAACATGGAATTTATTTTGGATAAAAAATCCAAATCCGCTCTTAAAAATAGAAATATTTTACTAAAACCTATCTAACTAAAAACAGAAAATCGTACCAAGCCACATCCTGTTCAGCAAACTTTTATAAGTTAAATGAATATCGAAAACCATCCGAAAACACAAAGTCATCATACCTTTACGTATTTGAAATGAGAAAATAAATTTCAAATGGATGTCCCAAGAATATCTTCGTCTTGTAGTTAACCACTCAGGAAACGTTCTCATAATTATGGATAATTTACATGTCATCGTTTCTCATGTGACTGTAAAAAGAGCATCCAGAATCTGTGATGAAAAAAAATTCATTGAAATTCAAGAGATCACTTGATCGGTTCGCTAAAATGTGATAAAAATCATGTTGAACTTTTTAGGGTATAGTTAAGAAGATAAGGTGATTTAGATTGTTACTGTGATAACTTCTTTAACTGAGGTCTGAAGCGGATCTAAGTCGAATATCTATGATGAGAATTTTAAGGTTGCTAATGATTTACTTATTGTTTTTTTTTGTGTGAATACGAATTGGTCTGTGAATATAATGTTTAAAATTGATTAGTAGTAATCCTGTTGTGTTTGACCTTTTTGTTGTGAAATTCACTGAGAAATATCTAATTTTTACGGCGACTCAGAATAATAATTTCTTCTGTTTTTCTAGTATTTTTGATTGTCGTAGAAAAATCGCAAAGATATTATCACAATATCCAATGTCTTTTGGTCATTATTCTGTTGTCAGTAGAAAAATCTTGTCAGACATGAGTGGGATTCGAATATAAGAACCTATAGACCCTCAACAATCACTTTATCCATTAGTTTTAAATGTTGTAAAATATATTAAGAAGTTGTCAGAAAATATATAAATAAAACTAAAGTCTGAAAAACAGAAAGTGATCCTGTTTTTTAACAAAACAATCTTAAAATTTGTATATTGTGCCCTAAATTTATGATTCCGATAGTTTAAGGAAACTACGAACTACAAACCGAGCAAAACTATATTACAACAAGGATAGATGACCACCATACTCGAAAGAAGATTATGAGGAACTGAAGTAGTCCTTTTTTAATTTGTTTTATTTTTTCTTTAATTCGAACGAAATTCGTGTTGTTTCTTTCGTATTTTCTTTCGATGACATTTTGTTTACGAATTGCTTGATGAATTGAAATTAAAATGTAAGTTTGAGAAAAAAAGAATAATTTTATTGTGTTTTTCAATATAATTGCGTTAATATTTGCTTTAGGGCGAAAACTACGACACATAAACAGTATGAAAATTTAGTTTCATTTATCCCGGTATCCCGATGTAGCAAATGGGTATAAAACTTCAACGGAGGAAGGCTAGAGACTCATTAAGAAGTTTATGGCAAGAGATATCATCAGAGCTAAATACTAAAATAAAAGAATAATTTTTTCACCTTTGGAGGAAAACGTCATCGAACTTGTAAACATTCGCGAAGCTGTTGAATACATTCCTAATGCAACAGCACAAGATGAAAGAGATCTAACTCTACCGGAAAGAGTACACACTCCAATTTTTGCTGATTCCCACACCCACAGAACAAAATGCGTTTTCTGCAGGAATCGCTCGACCTCGTGGGAGAGCTAAAAGTGCACGGAGTGAAAGGGCATATATTTCAAAAAAAATGTACAAATAGAAAATCAAGACGATTTTTTTATATTTGTGGTAAAATAAATTACTATCAACGAGTGCAATAAAGAGAATCAAAGACTGTTAAGGAGAATATCTACAGCTAGTGAAAAAAGTAACTTGCAAAACAGGATCCTAAATATAATTGGGTAAATATAATATCGTTTTCTTTACCTTCTTTCCAGCAATTCGAAAATATTAGACTGGTCTCGCAGCTTCTTGTATTGAACCTTAACAGGAATTTCTTCATCACTTTCACTTAAATAATATAACTCAATGAAATTCATTATATTAAGCTATTTAACCCGCCGGTGGTCGAGCGGCCTGAGGCGCTGTTGGCGTGGGTTCGTATCCCGCACCAAAAATTGTGGCTCACTTGCAACATTTGTCAGGTTCAAATTTCCCAATCTCCCTTTCCCTAATTTCTTTCCACCTAAGCTGTGCTGTGTACATCATAGGGTTGTTCCCTAAGCTTAGGCAATACCTTAAAACAAAAAAAAAACAATTATTAATTTTCATAGAAATTACAATGTAACACACGTCCGAAATGACTATAACAACCATAAAGTTGACTGATTTCAATATTTCCCAAGGAAATTTTTTAGCTTTAGTACAGGGGTAGTAAACGAACGAATTCAGAAATATGAATTCACTTTCGTTTCGTATTGTAATAACGTGTCGGATTCATCTTTGTTTCGTATTCAGAAATAAGCACGTAGAATAGATTTAAACCATCCCAATCAACCTGTTCTTCCAGAAACAACAACCGCGAGCATGTCGTATCTAAATCTAATCCCTCATCTGTAAACACCACAATGTCGTCAAACCATCGTAAGCGTGGCTTACTGCCACAATCTCCAGGTATACTGGTGCTGTTTATTCAAAGAACGTAGCTCAATCAGTATATTACACAATTTATAATATTTAAATACCCGAAAATTTCATAAAATTTCTCCTATACCCTTCATCTGTATTTATCACTATTATCCCGAACCTCACAAGAGATAGAGCGCAAAATCCCCTAAGGTTCTCATACTTCCTTTTGCCAAAGTCCACGCTTCGTAGCCATTATGTGAATGGGTCTAATAACAGGTCTAATAATTACTTGGTAAATGCGTTCCTTCATCACCAAATCATCGCCAAATAGCGGATCCGCGCGGGCACCGAATACCTGGCGATGGAAACGAGGATCTTGATCTTTAATGCTCTGGGTCATTATAGGGGTCATACGTAATGGAACGCACATGTTTGGCTCGGAAGCTGGAGATTAGCGTACCGATGTGCAAACTTCCCAGAATTGAACAATTTTTTCAGGCAAATATGGTTTTCATTATGAAAATTGGATGGAAAAATTTAAACGAAAATTTACTAATCACTTGGAAAAGGCCAATACTATATCTTCTACTTGTATTAAAATCCTATTTGGAAATCACATTCAGACCAGACCACAAATTGTAATATTGTCACATAATCTACCTAGTTTTAACACTGTCAGACTTGATCCAGCAAATTGTATAAATCAAATCCTGACAATCGAGTCCCAAACCACAAAATGAAATTCAATACCATTGCTAATGTCAAACCTCAGAGTTTATCAACTTAGACCACTTCTAGAAATAGCAATGTTACTCATCTTTTGAGAAGATTTAATTAAATTCACTGATGTGTTGCAAAAGAGACATAAATCATCAGACTAAAGTGTTCATGCTCTCTTAAGTAGATGCTTTGCTTGGTGGAAGGCCATTTAAAAAAATAAAACCGGCATACGGCGTCATGGTGTCTGCTTTAGAATTCAGCCAGCTCAATTAAAGCAACAATAATCCCAAATATGTGATGGAATCGAAGACGAAGATGAAGATCCAAAAAGAGAAACGTTCTATCGATGCAGCCAGCCAGCTTGTCTCTGCCAAAAGTGATATCAAAACTTCTGTACCCGTTCAAACTTTTTGCCCAGAGGAAATTTTATGAACCCAGACTAGTAATAGATTTGTTAATTAGTGGACTATAATGATATAGTGAAAATCACATAAAACATTTATTCACATTTCTCGTTGTTTTATGTGAATTCCAGTCTTATCAGCTCCCTGTGATCAGACTCATTGGAAAAGATCTTCGATATTTGAACGAAGACGAACCAATTGGATTTCGTTGTGGGCTTGATTTACATATTAATAATTCAGGATGACTGAAATTGGATGAGAAAAGAATGCTACAATTCGCTTACATTTTTTCTGGGGGCGGTACTTTAAAGAAAGTTTAAAAGTGGTGGCAATCGAAGGATTTGCACCTTAAATTTTCATATGATTGTTTTACACGTGTCGAATTTAAAATTTTATTTCGGTGATTTTTATAGTAAAATCGTCAAAAACGTGATACCTTTAAAGTCGTCATTTGGGATAGTATTTGAAAATGGTGTGGCGCAGATTGTTTTTTTTTATCGCTATTTAGATATAAACTTGAATGCGGATCTTTAGGCTACATATTTTCTGTTTGAAGACCACCGTGAAGCCTTATATAAATAATTTATGTTTGTGGTAAATCATTAATATTTTTAAGGAATTTTAATAGAGCACAAAAATGCGGCGTCATTAGTGCTCCTAAGATTATAGTTAAGATTTATTTTGATTGAAAGATATTTTTGTTTCTAATGGTTTTCTCGTGTCTATATTACGTACGATTTTTAGTTTATCTATTTCATATCGTTTTCGACGCACAATGGCAAAAAACTTTGCCACTTATATTTATTTCTAGGACAGCCTGAAAGATATTATATTTGACAAAAATTTAGTGCCATTTTAAAGATGTTTCATAAGTGTGTTAGTCGATTTCTGTCTAGATATCAGCTTTATAAACAGATGAGTACGTACAAGTTCTATTTTTTGTATGCCATCTAACCTGCACTTTACTTTACAATTTCTTCGTATAGCTCTTAATGACTATTATCAGTATGTGTGTGAGAACCTATTTCTGTCCACCATTCCGAGACCCCATATATTCATATCTTATATCAAACAATTTAAGTGCTATCTTAAAAATAGAGGTCCTGTGTATTCCTCGGATCCTCACAGAAAAAAATCGGGGAATCCTTCTTCTCCTATAAAAAATTGCACAAAGTGTGTTAGAATGAAATTACCAGTAACTATTTGAAGAGATTAATTTCATGGTTAAATAAATGGCACAATTCTATTCTATCGCCACAGAAGTAGTCCAAAGATTAAAACACCAGGCTAAAACGATTCATGACCCTGTCAAGTCAAACTTTTGAGTTTCTTTGTTTAACACATTGCGTGCCAGAGTTTTATTCAACTTCATATTCAGCTATTAGGTGGTATTGTGTTAAGTGAAAAAGATAATAAAATAAATAATAGAAATATAATAATAAATAATAAATATAATCCTTGTCTTGTCGGCTCTTCGTGCATTTGTCTGTTGATTGACTACTGAAGACTTTTGGACAAACTATTCCAGTTGAATAAATTGGCTTTGCTGTGGTGATCTGAGCACCGCCAAATCGAAAGAAATATAACATTTAGCACTCTTCTATACCTGTATCTTCGTTAGCATTACACAAAACACATATGAAATCGGGTTTATTGCCTTTACACTGTGTAGAAAGAGAAGTATTACATTTGTACGACTTATAAGTCTATCCTAGACGAACAATGTGTCTATTCTTCCTATAAGAATGAAGAACTACCACACTCGGCTACTGGCATGGGTAATTCTCTAGACTTTGCCTCTAGGGATCGTTCATTTTACCGAAAGATATCGGCCAATTTAGTATCACAACAGTTGACAAACATCTCATACAAAACTCTTCATTAGGCTTCATTAATTGCTCGAAGAGTCTTAAGGAGAGCTTAGGATTGATTTCTTTTTTCGAGTATGCGTTTTCTACGATGTCTTGTGCAAAGTTTTACTAACCTCAAATATGAGTAGTTAATAATAGGCTCAAAAAATTAATGAAACATATGTTTTACTAAAAGGTTATACTAAAATAAAAATCTTGTCGAAAATGTCCAAGTTTTAATACTTTCCAATAAGTACAAAAGAACTACGACAATAAAATTTAAAATATGAAACCAGTTTTAATCAGAGCGAAAAAAATTTACGTTTAATTTAAAGAAGTATCTCTTTCCTTCCGTATGCTATTCCACAACCGTCGATTTAATAATTTAATATATATATATATATATTTGATATGCAAATCGTATTGACAGATTAAGTTCCGGTAACCCAAAAACCATTAATTAAATATACTTTTAAAATCTTTTGTAATTTACTACCTGTGTCGAATGGTTTTCAACTATAGAACAGGTTCTGCGCAGCTAGATAATCAGGTTCCAATCAACTTATCATCGTAGCCTGTCTTATAGATAGTGAACCCCATTTGGCTGGTGCATCAAAACAAAAGAGCTACTAATTGAAGACACTAATTTTAGCCTTCACAGATCATCTGAGATGCTGACGTTGAAAATCTAGTTTACAAGAATGATCTAAATTTTAATTATATTTCCATCTGATGACAAAAAAGGTTGAGAGTGGTTTTCCAATTATCTCACTACTTCTGATCAGGAAAATCCCCATGAAAATCACGTTTTTTTTTTGTTTAAAACATAATCAGATCAATTTTGATGGAATTACCTGGAAATTTTTGTTCTTTGTTTTTTTTTTTATCTGATAATTGTGCGAAACTGGGAAATTAACGATGGCGAAGTTTTCTAGAATTAAACCCTGTTCAAAAAACGTAAAAACATGATAACGCAAATATTTGTGGACAGAGAAGCAGTTAAATTATTTTTAGAATCGCCGCTGGATAAGATCAATAGAGTCGTAAAAAATTAATGTTAAATATTTCATACGTTTCGCATGAGTCTGTTTTCTCAGTCGGTAAGCTGTGCTTTAATTGTCTTTTCTAGAGAGTACATTAAAAATATAAAAAAGGAGATCGCAGGCAAGCAGAACTGAACTATTAGGCGGATAGGAATTGTTAAAATCTTTCGTATTCCCAACGTGGGGTTGTGATTTGTCGTGGTGTAGTTACACCATTTACACATTCATTTTCATACAAGTTCCTGTCTTTTTCGTGCGTTGTATTCTTTTATGAACATCTACAAAACTCTTCTTTGGTACTGAATATTTACTTACCGTCTGATTTGAATCGTAGCAGTATATCCAGGTCTCATCAGCAGTAATATTGCTTTTCCTCTACAGCGTTTTGTTTCTGCTCGGGACAAACGTCTATATGATTTTATTTTTGGACCGAAGCAAGCAAGCAAGGGATCCAACGTGTAAAAACACTGGACATGTGAAGATATTCTTTCAAAATTTTATAAATGCTTCCTACCGATATTTCCAAAGAGTGTGTAAGTTGCCTGACAGTAAGACGTGGATCGGCTTTTATTATAACCCCTCGCTGGGTTGATGCTTTTCTGAAGAAGGAGAGATGCAGATGCATCAAGGTTTTCTCTGCCTTTCTTAAAGTCTGAAACTCTTGGCCGGTGGTCGAGCATACTGAGATTTTCTCCTCTGGCGTGCGTTCGATTCCTGCAAAGAGCGTAATGATTTACAAGGTACCAGTGGTTGAGATATTTTTACTGATGAGAATTATACTTGCGAAGCCACTGAGGTGCTGCACAGTAAAAATTTCATACCAAAATTTGCGCCTTACTTACAATATTTGTCAATTTCCCAATCTCCTCTTCCCTAAAATTTCCTTTTGTTGCTTTCTGACGACTCAAGCTTCCTAGACATATATTATTAAAAGACCCACTTGAATTTGCTCTTTTTCGATTTATGTGGAAGGAAGGACGATTTTAACGACTTGCTTACTTTGATCCTTATCTATGAGAAGTTGTCTTGTCTTTTTATTCAATAGTTTTGGAGCCGCGTACTGCGAGCAGAATCATTAATTTTTTGCTACTACTTTTATGTTATCAATTAGTCGTGGACGACTACTTGGATTGTTATATACGGTGTTCAACGATTACAAGAGAAAGTTGTACAAGTCCAGATTGGAAAGGGCTCCAGAAAATAAAGGAAAGTTGAAAAATCAGCTGTTGAAGACAGACGACTAAAGAAAGAAAGTAGTAATCGAAAATTGCTTAAGAAGATAAAACTGCCTGCAAGATAGGTCCCGCAATTGTTCAAATGTGTGGATACAATGAAAATAAAATTGTTGAGCTCATTGTCAGCAATAACGAAAAACCTGACCAAAGTCCCAACAACCGGCTGAAGAAGTGATTGTTTTTGGGATTGGATTGTTTTGAAATCCTTAAAGAATTGTTCATTGTTGTTAGAAATGTGTTCAAAATAAAAGAAAGTATGTTAAAAAATAAGACCATCAAGGATTCGAGTCCCATCTACGTATGCTAATGGTCAAAAGTTTTCTATTTTATTTACAAACAGACGGGACGAATACAAATAACGAAGCGAAAAAAACTTGAAGCCCAAGCTAATGAGCTAATTGCTCACTGAAAAAAACCCCAGAGACTAACAAATGACTAAGGATTGAAATAGAAATCTGGAAAAACAGGCAAAATGAAAATTACACAAATGAATTGCATTAGAATACACCCTGATTACAATCGCGACATAAAGTCAGCACTAAAGATGACACTGAATACCTTCACTTGTAGCGTTAGAATATCGAATCGTTATAAGGCTAGTGCTGCAAAACTTGCAATATTTCGTCAATGAAGTCACCATTTACCGATGAAAATGTCAAGATCAACGCAGTAACGTAAATATCGCATAAAAACAACAGAGTTATAAATTGCTGTGCTGCGTTCCATTGAATTTGATGTGCCAAACGGCAAGATATAAATTCCCTTAGCATTTGCACAAATCCAATCTGATCATAATAAAAAAACAAAATTCAACAAACAATTTTTCCTCGAAATTTTTCGAATATTTTCGTCCGAAAGCATGGACAATTTGTTGATGATGCCTTCCATAGAAGTGGGATCGTTAATCAATAATGATGCTAATATTGTGACCCACCCACAGAGAAAGGGAAAGAACCACCTAATGGTTTTTTGGAGGACTTTAAAGTCGACAATATCGTTTTCTCTGAACCCCGGGGATTCTTGTAAATGTTAAATTACTTCGTATCTTTCAATTCTACCATGTATTTACCGGCAATTATTATCTGTTAATAAGTAAACAACATTCCATTTGATCATAAATGGAAATGGTAGTAGTAAAAAAAAAATGCCATCCCATCAGGTCAAGTTGGTGATGACATCAAAGATGATCGCGTGGGCTGCATGAAATATTCGAGGATCAATTTCATGATCATTTCACGAGACATTATGGAGCCATAGAAACATTATTTATAACGTTGAAATGCTCGGTCGTATTTCAGGAATATGTCTAAATTTGCGACTAATATATTGACTATTGGCAGTAAAGAATATGTAAATGGGGACATTTAGAGTATTTTTGCAAGATTTGCATGTAATTCGAGAAGTCGTACTTTATCTCAGATATATATTTTATTAATATTAATCCTAGGAAATGAAACCTGCAGCTCTTGATATTTGTCATTTTTAGCCGTTTGATTCAGTATTATAAAAATTAGATATGATTCATGCTACTTTTAGAAAAGGTGGAAATATTTTTGGAATTTAAATGAAGGTTTGTAGTCAAGGTATAACACACCTAAACCTGTATATGTGATCATTATATTTAGAAATTTCTTGACTATCACAGAATCTTTTGTTAGTAACATCGCAGTACTTCATTATTAAGATCAAATCCTAAATGTTTTTTAACAGACGTATTTTCGAATGAAACCAACCATTTTTATGTAGAGTCAGAACTCACGGGATGCGCTATGATGCTATGTCTAGCCTTGGTGGAAAACTATGTCACCTTACCCCTCCCCGTCAAAAATATGCTCCAATTTAGATGAGTCATTATTAACATATAAGTTTTGCACAAATTAAGACGCGAAATGCCACTATCACGAACAACTATGACGATCCTCAGAGGGGTTTAGCCACCTTTATGACTGTACTTCAATTTTAGAATTTTGATCACACCCTTATCAGTATTTTTTGTGGAGAGTAAATCCAATTTACGGACTCCAAACCTCGGGTTTTGTCAGACTCTCAGCCAAACTGGACTGAACTACAGACTAAAATCCCTCAATCCGGACACCAAGGATAGCAGCCCGGAACCGTTTTGCACATTACTTTAGGCTGGGCATCTGAATTAGCTGCCCACTGGAGCGCTTTTCTTGGGCTTCTGGTTCTATGTGCGGAGAGTATACTCTACTAGCTAGCATACTTGCTCCCAGTGGTTCTCGTCCTCCAGCATAAGACCCACTATGCTTCTAGATTTTACCTTGAAAAGTGAAAATTTCAAAAATTAAATACGTGTATAATAAAGTTTTTAATAAAAGAGGCCGACGCAGTTTAAAAGCAGATGGATCTCTTGTTTATAAAGTTCACATCCCCATTTTCGTTAGTTAGAGTTTTTTCACTGGGGAAGCGAGTCAATTGAAGATGATCCACGCTATAGAAGACCACCAACATTAGTTAAAAATAATAGAATTGGTTTAAACAGGAAATCTGTTGTGAGTAACCAGTGGTTAAAAGTAAAGGAAATCGCAAAATAAGCCATTGAAAACAAGTGTCCCAGGAATCACCTCTAATTTGACCCCAATTTCGAATTTCCGGAGGGAATATATAAATTTCCTGACAGGATTGGGAGTAGTTGATCAGTTTAAGTCTTGATTTTGTGTTTCTACATATTGATGACTTCCTCATAACCTTTAATACAGTACAAGAACGTCAAGAATTCATGAGCCAACTTCTTCAACACTAACTATAGAGTCACAATCAATCCGTCTAAGTACAAATTCGAGGTAACAACAGTGGATTTCCTCATAACTGAGGAAGAAAGATAGGAAGGGATTTTAACATTTGTTAACTAAAACCAACTACACAAATAGATATCCCTAATAATACCAACGAAAATAGCAACACAAAAAGAGGATTACGAGATATTGTTGACATTGGAGAAGGAGTACTGTGGCGACGGCTCAAAATTAATTGCTTTTCTTCATGTTAAAATCTGTTAATTAATTCCGAGAAGTTCGTAGAAATAAAATTTAAATTAAAAGCTTGTTTTATGATCACATTCAATCCTGAAATTTAAACATTATTCTATTCTCCTCTTTCAATTTCGAGATAATTTAATAAAATTTTAAGAAAAGATTATCTAACACAACTCCTAACATCTCTACAAACTTCTAAAAATAAAGGTTTGTACTGAGCACTCTTTTTTTCTTAACAATTTCCATATTTCTTCCAGCACGACAAGTTCACATAAATTGTGTCTGTAGCCATTGCAGTCCATCTATCCAAAAATACTCCCATCAGACATCAGATAAAGTCAACAATGCCGCCGTTTCCATTTTCAATTACCAAACATATTCACTGCTTAACGCCTTTAGCATTGGTGCAAGGTTCCGGTTCACATTTTAACCGACCATTTCCTCGCATCATCCACGATTTTAACATTTACATTGTGCCACGATTAGAGAAGAAGAAAAAACGCTAAAGTACAGCAAATGTTTTTTTTTCTGAACAACTGGAAAAAGAGTTCTCAACCGATGCTAACTCTACAGACAGAAGAGATAGATAAGACTCTTAACACGTACAGTAGTAGACTAAACCTAATTTCCGCTGATGATCACAGAGGAATGCAACGCTCGGAAATGATCATCTCTTCTCATGAGGAAGTCAACTTTGATTTTATTATGAAGTTACAACGCGCGGAATGGTTAAGATCAAAATGTTTATGCAGCCTAAGATCCCCTGAATGTACAGTCTATATTCAGCCGCAGTGTCAGTTTGATCGTGCAGTTAGTACGAAATCTGGGATGATCTTCATCTCGTACGAAACGATAGCCATAGTGGCGCTTAACCACCCCAGTGACTTCAGATATTAGAATCTGGCACGAGAAGACATCGGAATCGTGATATAAATTCCACGAGGCATACTTGAACGGTTCCATTCACGCTCCGCAACTTGCCTAGATAGAAGACTTTTGTTGCTCATCGGTGTCGTCTCCTCGCGCAATTTGTTCGCTTTTGTTTACCACTTGTGCGAATGAAGAACATGATAGCGCTTAATTGAAACGTGTTACCCGTGTCGATAAAAACAATTAAAGACGTTTGATAATCGACTTGTTCAACGAGTTTTTAACCCCTTAACGACTTTTTTCACTGCTTCTGTTTTGAAATACACCAGTCCGAGACGGATATTGTAAACACAACGATTTAAGGCCAATGAATGAAAGGTCACCGCTCGCAGAAGGACTGTGACTGATTCGAATGTGATCTGTGACTTAGCTATGTGCTCTAATTTATTGACGAGTGAAAGTGAGCCAGTTCTGTGCTACTTGCAGTAAGTTTCAGAAAAATTGGTGATAAGTGTCTCCGGTGCAATGAGTTCCATAGGATTTTGGAGTATAGTGAACGGGTTTACGATGGTGGCGATCATCTTTGCTTTGGGTGAGTATCGCGTAATAAGTGATCGAAAGTTCATCCGGAAATATGTGCTGTTTTGATCGAAAACAAGATCTTGTAAAAAAATAATTTCAAATACAAATATTAGAATATTAATAATTAGATATTATTGTGATGTTCTTCCCCTGATAACTGCCCACTGAATGGACGTGCGGTACGTGGACGGAATTTCATATTAATTTATAAACAGTGTGCTTCTGATCTCAGATATTATATTTCCTGGGTATTTAAACGTAGATCTGTACAAGGAATATGACTATTGAGAAAAAAGGAAGACCAAATATCTCAAGCTTTCGATCGCAATTTATTTCATTCTAGAACGAATTGTTGATCTGTGATCCGAGTGAATGATAATATATTTTTTATTTTGGAATTATTTAAAAGAAAATAGTGAGGAACTATGGTTTTGTTTGTGATCAAATTCAAGTGCTTTTTTGAGTGAATACACATTCAAGTTGCTGGTCATTTTCCATCTAGTTCAAATTTTATGCTAGTATCAACTTTTTATCATAAATAAAGTGAAAAAATGTATACAAGGTTTTTAAGTGTCATGTTTATAATTTATTATTCAACACGATTGTACTGTTGCTCACACGTATCGACTTATCTGGCTAATATTTTAGGTATTTGTCTGATTTGAGGGAGGAAGTAAATTGGAGGTTTTTTTCGTGAGCTTAAATAGTCGCATCAAAAACCGATAGACGTATTACTCACAAAAATGTGCTTTGTATCCTTAAATAAATTAAATTTAAATTAGGAAGAAATTCAAGCTTTGTGATGTGCAAGATTTTGAATGAACGGCTGGTTTGAAACAAAAAATTTGGAAATATTATTAATTTAAACCAATCGAGTGAATTAAATGAATGCTAGAAGTTAAAAAGAAAAAATCAGAAGCAGAGCAATGAGTGCAAAGATCCTTTTTATAAAAATAGCTAGAAGAAATCTGTACTAACATCCCAAGGCATGATATAAAAATAATCCTGCGCAATTTCAATTCACAAATTGATCACAAACAACATCTCCGATCAACCTTGAGATCGGTTTTACCTCTAAGGGGTAAAACCAGTTTGATAAAGAACAGTCCAAACAATTGCCTAGAGATTTCAATCTAAGGGGTTAACCCCCTCTTCCCTGCATGCACTTTGCCTATAAGCAAAAATGCTTCTTGCACCAACAGATATTTTATATAGGGAGATCGGTTCCATTTTGTTTCCTTGCCTTTCTTGTAGCAAACACAAATGCCTGTAAACTATTCGATACAGTGTATGAGAGAGTAGCAACAATTGAAGTGTCTGTTAAACCATGTTTCCTTGCAGGAGATATATTTTCAATTGAAATGACTTCTGTTCCCTTAACAACATCAATGAGATCTGGGTGGTAAACACTTTAACAAGTAACATCAAAGCCATATAAAAAGCAATTTGTTGAAAAACAAATAAAAGAAAAGTCTACAACAAAATCTTAAGTCAGTCAGTTCAAAAGGAATACGAAAATCAGGAACAGAATTAAGTCAAAAGAAAAGAGGATATTCCTGGAACATGTAACAAGCAAGTGATTAGTTGGAGGCCCCTGATTTATTTCATATTTATCGTTAAACAGAATGGAAATTTATCATCAATATTAAACATTTTACTAAACAGACTTCGAATACCATTTCAGTTCCTATTACGGGACATATATTAGGATACTCTTGTGTCCAAAAATAAAATCTAATGAACTACACCACAAAAGTTTTTGGAAAAAATTGCAACTACTAAAATTTAACTAAAAACTTTAAATAACATCTCACACCATGGACAGAAGTTGAAATTTAATTAACGTTTAGTTTGAAAAATATGAAAGGTGTACAAAAAGTATCGCATATTATGGTAATTTACTCTATAATATCTCACCCTACCACTTTTTTTGGATTTATATAATATTATAGGCTGCTCTGATCGTTATGGGTGTGTCTCGAAAGGTTATGAATCTTTGCCGTATTACTGTTTAAGAATAACAGCAACGATTCGAATTGAAAAGAACAGCTCAAATAAGTTCAAGATAAAAAAAGGAACTCAGACACTGGATGATACTATTCAATCTAGCGCCAGGCTGTACGACATAAGTCTCATTGTCTCAACATGTATTTATGTTCAAATCTACAAACACCTATACATTGGGCTCTAGACTTCATTAGTATGATGTTAATACCCGCAGATCTTTTAATTTACTGTTTAGAATACTAGGCCCAGTTCGTGCAACTCGATATCGAAACAAAACGACACGTAAAATGTCGATGCCTGTTCGCGCAACTCGTTGCGTCGACAGAAGAGATTTATTTATTTATTTATTGAATAAAATTACTTTAAAATTTACGTTCTATAAATTTTCTGTGGTTAGAAAAAACAATAGCATAGAAATTTGGGAGTTGGTAATTAAATGCCGCTTTTCGCTTTTCATTTTACCTACAAACGACGTGTCGAAATGCTCGACGTCGAACTCAAATGTCAACATAACGTTTTTGTCGTCGTTTTTAAAACGTTGTTGGTCAACACGTCTCCGTCGAAATACGTGAACTGAGTCCTGGTTGCTGGTTTGTACATGCTGCCATTGAAAACGTAACCTTTCGTGGAAGGGACCCAAATCGCTACCTACTCCTCTACATCAGAAATATTTGAGAAATATCTTTTATTATGTACAGCTCTCCTACCTTTTGTAGATTTTGAAAGTTTCGCCTGTCGTAGAGAAAATTCAGAAAAAATCGTCATTTGAATCTCTTTATTTATTATGATTTCTTTTTCCTAAATAAAATTGAAACTAGTACTATTAATTTTTTTGATGATGACTTTCTTCTGATGGCTTAGTTACAATACAAAAACTAAGTACAAAGGGACTAAGAAGCGAACCTTGAGGTATATTACAAGTCGTGCAAATAACAGCAGGAATGTACTTCAAGTTTTTGATACTCTGTGCAAGGTATACGACTCTGATCTTATTTCATGGACAAGGGATTGAAATTAACACGTTGGAAAGTTGTGTGTGTATTTTGAAAAGTGTTTTTCCATAAAGAAACTTTGGATTTTAGAAAGCACCAAAAGAGCCATCCTATATAAAGGATGGCTTTTCTGCACTTGGGGTCTAGATACAACACACAGCCCTACTTTTCCACTTGGTTCAAAAAAATATGATAACCCACAGGTAGCATCCTCAGAGTAAACAGTAAACCCTTACTAATATTCTGTTCACAACTTTCCTTCTAATACAAATGGATTCCACCTGTTCCAGTTCCTAAAATAATTCCAACAAGTCACGAAATTATAGATCACAGTTCAAATATCTTCTTAACGTTCACGTCAAACATAAATCAAAAGGATCATTATCAAAAATCCACTTGCCGCCCACAAAAAAAAACTCACTTGCGTTAGTTTTCAAAAACTAAGCGGATCTCGACAATTTTTTGTTCCCCGTGGTAATTTAGTCATTATCACTAATTTGTATGGTCAGAGGATACCAAGCGCAATGAATTATCATTTCAGTCGTGTACGCCAGAGAGGTGGATCGATATCGACAGATGCTCAGATGCTAGACAAGTCTGACTGAACTTTTCTCATGTCGAACGCCAAAAGGCTACTCGTGTCGTTCGCGTAATCACTACCATGTAAAATTATGCTAACGATAAAATGAACATCATTTGCTTACACTTTTCAGTTTTTGCTCACGAACCTTACCGGCAAACAATATCCGGATACTTAGCAATGGAATCTGATAATGAATTTGCACTTTAAATTATTTGCGGAAATTCTGCAAACAGCTGCTGTAAGCTAATAAGAAAGATCGTTGAAATTTTGCCAATAGTTTTCAGGAAATTGATTTAATTTTGTGTAGCGTTTATTAAGAGCTGTAATTGAAATACGTGACTTTGTTTAAAAACAGATTCCTCATCATCTTTGAGCGCTTTTAAAATATACCAACTAACACCTTCCTTGAATTTTTCATTCCAGTATGCAACACGAGAGCCGAAATTAAAATAAAATGTTCAAATGTTGATGAATTTTACTATGCCAAGCCAGGAAGTCACTGCACAAGCTACTATAAATGCACCGGCCGAGACCAAAAGGAGGTCAGCGAATGTGGTCCAGGGTCAATGTTTGACTTTTACACGCAATCGTGCACTCGGAACTCAGGTAATTGGTCACAAGATCAAAATCAACTTGAATGGCACACTAACTTTGCGTCTCAATTAAAAAATTCTTAGGTGTGTGTTATGAGCCGATATGTACAGGGCGAATAAATGGCATCTACCAGGACACAACGCATGCATGCCGGAGATCGTTTACCTGCCATTCGGGAAAAGTGATCAGTATTGATAATTGCCCTCCATCACATCTGCATAATGGCCAGAGATGCGTTAGCCAGGATTTGGTTATGTGTGATCTTCCGCACACCACAGCAATTGGATATCCTTTTTATGGAGATCAACGGTGTTCTGGAAAGGCTGATGGAAGTTACAGCATTGATGATTGTTCCAGTTATATAATTTGCAAAAATCAAGAAGTCGTAGATATTGAAAATTGTTCCGAAGGGTTCAGATTTTCAGATTCAAAACGCCACTGTGTCCCAGAAATTGAGGTTCCCTTTTGTGTAAGCAGTGATGCCACTGAAAATTATATGTGCAGGCACAAGCGGGATGGATCCCATTTTGATCCCTCTTCCCAAGATTGTAAATCATTTCTAGTATGCAAGAATCAGAATTTAGTGAGTAGGGAGCTATGCGCTAGTGATTCTGTATTTAATGGAGAACATTGCGTCCCGTCCCCGATTTATACTTGCCCATCGTTTTTGTGGAGCTTTGACAGCGACATCTGTAAAAGCCAGGAAAATGGATTCTTTGCTGATCCGCGGCAGGGATGTTCGTCCTATGTCCGATGCATGTCTGGACGAACCGTTGAAACTTATAATTGCCCTGATGGGCAGTATTTCGACCCCGACGAAAGGAACTGTGTATTTGAAAAGTTTTCAGACTCAACAAAGTGTTCACCACCTGTACGCTCTACTGACTGTGAGAATAAGGCTCCAGCTTTTTACCAG
>QYTT01081593.1:0-27969 GCA_006980735.1 Dasypogon diadema
TTCAAATAACTTGTCACGATAAATTTCCAGCTTTACGCACAGTTCTGCGCACACTGTTGTCAATTTATCACAAAACTTGCATGATTTCATTTATTTTTTATACACGATTTAAAAACATGTTTTAAAAAAATAAAATTTTGCTCATTAATTTAATTAGATGAATTATTAGCTTTTGAAATACCAAAATTGCCCAAATTACTATGAAAACCTCGATTTAACTATGAAAACAAAAAGTAAATTTAATATGAAAAGTGGCAACAAGGCTGTTCGATGCGCTTTACTCAGGTAATCGTATATGCGTATGCAAATTGAGTTCATATACGTATATATCTCATATTGTCGTGCTCACGTGTGTTGGTTTTTCAAGATGCGCGGAGTGACAAGTAATCTGAAAAGACCTATACGTTATGAATTTATGCTTCTCCACTCCATTTATAAAATTGTTTTCTTTTAAATAACGAACATAGTCATTGGTTTTTGCTTGCAGTTTGCTAGTAGGGTCCAATCGCAACGAGCGGTAGGTATTCCTGTCAGATAAAAGCAAGTTGATCTTATCAAAAAATTCCCTTCGCCACATAGCCACAGTAACACCACCTTTGCCCGCCGAAACAATAACTATCTCCTTTTTGTGCCTTGCCAAAAACTTCACCGTATCGTCGTATAGTTTCGAGATCAATCTGTCCCCCAAGCAGCGTCTTGAATTAATGGTGTTACTCATTACAGAACATAACCTCCCTCTGATGACCTCCTTTTTACGAAATTTTTTAGAAATTCTCTTTGCAAATATCCGAGTGATATTTCATAGATTTCTGATATGTACGCGTATGTATCTGTAAAGTGAAACAGAGTAAACAGAGTCATGGCTACAGTCAACGAATTCATGTTTGTAAAAACGTACACCTACCCCCATATGATTTTGGCCAGAAACAGTGAAAATTACAAAAGAAAAAACATTGGATTTTTTACCTATTTTTTAAATTTGAGCATTAATAGGTTCTCACAGAAGAAGGGTGGGAGTAGAGGGATCGTTTGATCGTGTGTAGGATTCCGTATCCTTCATCAAGAGTATAGAAAATTTTCGAGTAGATAGTTAAATGAAAAAGTTACCCAGATACATAAATCCTTCTCACGCCGAAACGAATCATCATCACATGGTATATAGCAAGGCATTAAGGATTGGAAAAGCATATTTTTAATAAGGTCAAAAAATCTTAATAAGAGGAGTCCTTATGTCCTGTACCTCACAAAGTGTGTAAGAAAACATTACTCTAGGAACACAAACATATGTAAACATCTTATCTTATTAAACGAGCAATATTTGTAAACGCGTTCTCGCAAACGGCTCTAAAATTTACATGGGAAAATTCATTTTCACGAGCGAGCTCAGTTGCCCAGGTACTGTAATATTACCTGACATGACAGAGAACAAAAATAATTATTTGAAATTAAATTCAGAAGACATTTGTTTTATTTGAAAAAAGCGGGTACTTTGAAAATCGCAGCTTTGATTCGGAGGAGCGTCTACTTTTTTGGATTTTGTTTACTGAAAAATAATAATGCATTAGTTTGTAAAATTTAAAACTATTTGAGTTACAATGGATACAAAAGCATGGGGCCTTGATATAATTTCATTTTTTAAATATAAAAATTAACAAATGGAACTGCTCTAGATTTAGTTACAAAGTAAGCTTCTTTTAAGGACATTTTATTTTATTTACCAGTTTCATTGAAAAATTATAATTTCGAAATAACAAAAAAGATTTTATAAAAGTTGGATGTAGAATGCATTGTCCTTGGGAGAACGATAGCGTTAGCAGTATGTATCCTCCTAACACAATAGCTAAGTACTTTACATCTTACAGATAAACTTTGTGGATAAACGAAATGAAAATCAAATGAAAAATTTCGCAGATGTAAATCATAAAATTTCTACAGACTTGGAAGTAATTGATTTTCTTCCATCAAGTTTCACAGGACATCCTCATCCAGCTTAACAGATTTCCAGGAGGAGGTTTATTTTGCAGGCTCTGTAGTTCTCAGATCAGAATTTCTGGAACCACCCTTAGCACGTAATATTTCTCACAGTTTCCATTGCGTTTTCACCTTTGTTGAAACGATTCACCATAATATGGCGAATACGTCCCTTTGTCCTTCTAATTTAACTTTAAAATCGACCTAAACTTGTAGACAGAACAAGAAAAGGGTGCATGACGACGTTGATGCAGGTACCTTATCCCACTCCATCACCAAGGCTATTACTGCATATCATTGAAAATACCGTATTATTTATGGCATAACACAATATAAATAAAATCTGTTGGTAACACTGGTCAAAATGATTTTTTGTCAAAGGGAATTGATGATTGATTAAAGTGATCATATAAACATTTTTAAAATTTTGTTCTTAACTGTCCTTTCCAAAGAAATTTATTTATTTTGGTAAAATGTCCATGACTTCTGTAGCAAGTAATAGAACACATCTGGGGATTTCTTAAGAAGCAGATTATTTGGGTGCAGATGTTTAAGAACTGCACAAATATTATTCAAACACTACACTTTTCCAGTCTTTTAACGAGCTTAAATTTAAATTAATACAAAGTGAATTTTTTGTGACTATGATGAAATGGAGAGAAAAAAGGATCACTCAAATTCAGTCTGAAAGAGTCCGTACAATAATGAAATATAATAGAATGCTGCGAGGAAAGTGAAGCAGAGTTTTTACCAACAACCATCAACATTACCACAGTTATTAACTCAGAAAAGACTAGGTGATTCCGTGAGAGTCTTGAGTTTGGCAAAAAAAAACATGCAAAATTGCTAGGATCACGTCTAAAAGTGTGGGATTCGCTTCACAAAGATATTAAAGTTACAATTTTTAGAAATCGTCACAATGACTTATTTTCTTTTATCTGTCATTTTATAACAATGTAAACGGTTTAATTGAAAGTCTTGGATATGAACATCGTTCAGAAGAATGGCGTCTTTTTATAGATTCTTCGGAAACGAGCTAAAAGGTAGTTCTAGACCATTCGGAGCAAAATACATTAAAGTACTCTGGGTTCATATGTAGTGACTTTAAAGTTATAGCTAATGTTGTAGATAGTCTACAATTAGGGTGACAGAAAAATTATTGTACTAAACAAAGTCTGTCCCCTTACATACCCTTTGCAGTAAACAGCTTCCACCATTACATATAAAACGGGATTCAGAGAAAAATTCTCTAAAACCGTTTGACAAAAATAGTGAGTCTTTCCATTATCTTAGAAATAATTTACCAAAACTTTGTAAAACAAAACTGAAAGAAGGAATAAAATAAAATCAGAGAAAATTCATTGCAGGAGTGAGAAAACGACTTCCTGAAAGATCATAAAAGATAAGAAGCACGGTATAGAGAACAAAAGGTATTGTAAGCCCAAGTACAGGTTTCGCCATTTTTGTTTACTTGACGTCAATGCGTCAAAGTTTTTCATGCATTTTAAGGAATTTTTGGTTGTATTGCTGAAAAATGCTAAAATTAGTCATGCATGAAATATGCTAGAGTATGCTCAGGGGAACATTATTGCAAAGAAATAAATGAAAAATATGCTTAACTGCTCATTTACTTCCTAAATTACTTAAAATCTCCACACAACTTGGCCAGATGTCATTTTTATACCCTATATGATAGATAGGGTATTTTAGTTTTGATCTAACGTTTGTAATGCATAGAACCAATAATGCTAGAGCAGAATGAATTATTTAAGCATGTCCGTCTGTCCGTCCGTCTGTATGCACGATAACCCGAAAACGAATTGAGCTAGAAGGCTGAAATTTGGTATATATGACTTTCAGGAAATTTGCTGATCCTCCTTCAACAGGCTGCCATATTGAATTTTTGGCATTTTAGGCATAATTCATATAGGGAACAGCGTATAGCTTTTAAATTTAATAAGGAGCAGTTTTATGAGGCGCTTAACAAATGAAATGAAAATGGCTCGTATTCCCCCACTTCTTGGTCGGACCGCTATGTTGGATTTTTGGATTATTGGACATAATTCGACGGGAAGGCAATCTATCGCTTTGAATTTTTATACAGATGAGTTTTATGAGATTCCAAGTCAGAAAAACAAAAATAAGCCATGTCCCCCACTCTTTGGTCGGGCCACCATATTGTATTTCCAGATTATTGGACATAATCCGAAAAGAAAGCAAATCTATCACTCTAAAATTTAGTACAGAAGAGTTTTATAAGATGAATTATATCATACAGGGTATCAAGGGCTGATTATATATTTTGTGTTTCTCTTTCTAAATTTGATCGTTTGACAATTACTGCATTACTGCAAAATTCTAAATTTCCCGAAGAAGGGGAAATTGTAACGTCAGCGAGAATGAAATGTCAGATCGAGTTAACCGTTGGAATCCTCAGGAGCGCGATAGCGCTCGTTTCACGAACAAAACTGTTATACCCCGCACTCGGACGGTTAAGGAACGACTTTCTGCAGTTTCCTGATCAGGAAATATAATTCATACGAGCAAAGGAATAGACCTGTTTTGTAAATTTTCGAGTATGCAGAAGTTGCGAAAACTCCCGGTACAAATTACGGTATGATTCTGATATGTGCTGCTATAAATACAAAGTAGTTTAAGTGCAAACCAAGCTTAAGATGCATGTAAACACCTTCCCCGAGTGTAGATTTGCAAAGAGGTTTCGGTTATTTATAGTCCTGATAATTAGCTTTTTGTACTCCACTTCTAATTGCGCCGCCACTTCGCTTATTCACTCATCACCTGAGAGGTGACTTTAGCGAAATGCACTGAGGAATGCTGACACGATGAAGAAATGTCCGCAGCGATGCAAATGCGACATGACAGCCGTCTACCTTTGACCGAGGGGTGTCCATCATAGCACTCGAGCACGCAGAAAATGAGACTTGGAATTCCACTGAAATTAAAGTAGTCGCGGCCCAGTCTATTTCCGAACAATTGCGTTGATGAAATGTGCAGGACGCGAAAAATAGACCACCAGACCGGGCGAAAGGCGGTTCGCTAATTGCACTGACCCAACCGGTGCATGCACGCATACATTCGCTCAGTTGATTTTCCGGGCCGAATCGATTTTTGCACAAATCTTCGATGTCCAGCGTAAACAAAGTCCGCTGAACTGCTTCCGCCCCGCAATCTAATGATTGATTTTAGGTGATTTGTGTTTGATTAACGGACTGCGTGTTTACATTCAAGACGTGTGTAATTTGGCTCGCGGGTCTGCGGAGTGCAACGAAAAGTCTTCCTCTAAATAAACGTAAGCAACATTTTACGGACGAATTCGTTGGCGTTGCACGGCGGTGGGAAGTGCGACGCGCCATCCCAATCCCATTTCCACGGATTATGAGAACGTGATCGATTGCCGCGCAATTTGTTTACCTTTGAGTCCGAGTAGGTGTTCTTTCATCCAGGCGTGTTGACTTCCTGTCCTTTCGATGCTCCGAGAAATGGAAACATGAAACATAACCGCATTTAGCATTGACTGTTGCGGTCCCAAAAGCCCCTCGCTAATGTACATTGCTTTAGTGCCTACGCTTCCAGATGTGTAGAAAACTCCCCCCATGTACGCGTGAAGTAGTTTCACCAATGCTCGAGAAAGCTCCTGTTGTGTGCCCGCTGCGGATATGGTACAAAGTAGTAAAGGAAGATATGAAATTTCACCTCAAATCACAGGGTGAGTGGACACGAATTGAAACAAGTGCTTCTACGGAGATGTTAACATCTCCAGGAACAGGAGGGCTTTAGCCGGCAGTCGGAGGGTAAAAATCAAGAAACACGTTGAATGGTGAGAGGAAAATATGAATGAGTACTGGCTCCAGACTGACGGTCTCGGCAGATAAAGGAGATGATGTTTCTTCCCTGTGGATAGACACGTAACCAAGGGGAGTGATACAGTCTTTTAGTGCTATACGTTCTCGACGGTATATAACACAACAATCTAGGTAAGACGCACCGGCGATTGTTACTGCTGCCGTTACCGATATAGTAGCATTATAAGGTATTAAGAGGGTGAAAGCTGCGAGAAAATAAGAGCAGATCAACATTGAGTTGTATAAAGGTTGCAGCCAGAGGGAGAAACATGTACAATCGAGTCATTGAGATGCTTTGGAGTCTCCAATTATAAGAATTCTTTATTTGGGCTATAAAAGTGGGAGAAGTCAGTAGCTTTAATGTGGAGGGGACTTATGGCTCCTTGGTTGACCTTCCAATAGGTAGATGTGCGCATACAATTGTACAGGACGTTTGCAGATACAGCATGAAGGCAAATCCTTTGACTGCTGTGCACTTTAAATATACGAGTTTATTCATTGTTTCACTGAATGCTATTCTTTCCAGATTTTACATGCGTATACCAAGCGCATATTAAATACACAAGTTATAATTGAGAAATTTAGCTGCAAGGAGGAGATCTACGTAACACGGACCACTTATTTTGAAAGTGGTACAAGTAACAATTTTCAATCTTGGCGAAAGTCGAAATGTACATAAGTGTGTTTAAGTACTTTAAAATATATTTTTGCTATGGTTGTAAAGTGGGTTTCACGACTTTAAAATTAAAGGATCTCTTTGTGTTTGGTTTCCTTCATTTTAGTACTCCACTTTTATGTCCGTTGTTTACTGCGTTGCACTAGATTGCATCTGATGTTCCAGGACATCCGTTATTGAATTAAGTTAGTTACAATTCGCAAATGTTTGAGAAGTTAATTAAGTAATGCATTACTATGTGCATTACACATGCTTAGACCAGTCTTAACATTGGCTGATGATGCTATCGAAAATTATTCCGCCGGCATGTGAACGAAGGTAGTAGTATTGGCTTGAGACGTAGTCGCGATTGTAAATTGCAATAACTATTTGTTGCACACATTTTTAAGATTGAATTTGGTACATGCTATGGATGGCAGTTAAATGGCTTGAGGATTACATTACAGGGACGTTGATAAAGTTAGGGATAGTGAACTAAAAGTCGGTACAGTTTCTGCAGAAGGAACAAAAACGCCATACCAGCAACTCTGAAGAAAATTTTATAATGTTTCGGCTAATCCATGGTATTTTATGACATATTATATACATTGAGTATACATTGAGTATTCCACAAAGCGCACTTCTCAGCGGGAAGCCAAGCACCATGTACTTCTCACCGCATTAAGCGTCCACACATTTCGATAAACATGTGTTAAGATTAGACTCCCACACTGGCATGCATGTAGCAACGTTAAACTAATCAAGAAAAAAAAAGAAATGATGAGTGCAAACATATAACGTCCGCCTTTTTGGAACTCGGAATATTGCGTACCAATCACCAATCTTTACCTAGCGCTTGACCTAGCACTCATTTACAAGACTCATAGTAGACCTAGACTTGAATTTAATTCGTATATTGGTCAAAAGAAGGACGTACTGCATTTTCCGTCCTGTGTAAAGTCTAAAATAAAGCTTCCAAGCTTATTGACGCTTACTTCTAAAATCGATTCTATATAGATAGCACAGACTTAATATAAAATGCCTTACGCACTGCTATCGCTACTTTAATGGAGATTGTTCCAATCGTTTTCAACCTTTTTTCCTGGAGACATAACATTCCTTCAACTTTACACTGTGTAATGCACAAAGTGGTTTTATTTTATATTAAAATGATATTTTGTACTGCTCCATTGGTGACATCTTTCTTTCATAAATTTTGAAATTAAAATTACAATAGTTTATTAATCGAATTTATAAACAAAAGAAATGAAAGTAATTGCATTGCCTATGACGTCACTTGTATGGAAATTTTAAGTTATTTGGGAATTAAATGAGTAGTTAAGCATAAGTATATGTCTTTGCAATAACGTCCCCTGAGCATACTCTAGCATATTTCATTCATGACAAATTTTAGCATTTTTCAGCAATATAGCCAAAAGTTCCCTAAAATGCATAGAAAATCTCGACGCATTGACGTCAAGTAAACAAAAATGGCGGAACCTGTACTTGGGCTTACCATACGTTTTGTTCTCTATACCGTGGTCACCATGGAAATCATATCAAATAAGAACGGTAATAAGGGCAAAACGTGGGTAGTTTTTTTTAGAGGAGCTGTTGCGAAATTTTTAATTTTATCAATTAGGTAAACATTAATAGGAAATATTGCGAGTTAGCAGATATGTAAAAAACGAAATAAATTCCTGTGTACTATTGCACATATCTTAAAAACTCACAATATTTTGTTCAGTGTGCTACTTATGGCTTCTTCCTGCTTTCAAATCAAGATGGTTGACATGTAAGCAAAAATTAGTCCTACCGAAATGTGTCGAGGAATTTGAACGCACATTTTTATCAGTGGATCAATTTCTTAGGAAAAATGCATCAGTAAAAACATTTAAACTACAAAACTCACTTGAAAAATGATTTCCCACGTTGCCTACAGGAATTATTCGTACAATTTGGCACAGCACAGTTCATAATCAAATTTGGTGAGTTTAGTAACAAAAACGCGCACTGAACAAGTTATAAAACTTTGCACTGATCACTTTTTCACACTGTTGAATCCTGAAATCAACTGAACTGCTGCCAGAAATTGCAATAAATACACAAGCAGTGAGGATCAGTTGTCAAAATTTTGTTCATTGACTCCGTTCCTCCGAGCCTCTGCTCCGTTATAGAAGTCACGCTCACCTACAGATATTTTTTATGATACAGTTCGTCCTTACTTCACGAAAATCGCAGACAAGTAGTTTTACCAGTCGCTGTGGAATAGGTGTTTTGTTTTTTTCTTTTAGCAGACCCTTTACAAAAGACGTAACTACTATGTTATCATCATTTGCATATTTTTTTATGAAACAGTAATAACTGGCACTGGTCAGCTTTATTGACATTTCCCACATTTTTATTGCAATTTACAACAACTTTCTTCTTTCAGTATAGTTGGGGGAGTTTTCGTTGGCACTTGGTGAAACCTATTGTTAAACCTTTTTAATTGACTAAAATATACTTGCTTGGTTTCACAATTTACTTATTAATAATATATTAATCACGAAAGCCGCACTCAATGTGTTAAACTGGTCCGGGATCCACTTTAATCAGTGCGGGAAATCACAGCATTTATTAACAAATATACGAGTCTCCTAATCTGTGAATCGATAAAACCAGTGATTGTTGTTATACTACTTAGAATAATTAACTATCCGTAATGTACAGTTAGCATTTTTGGGACAATTTTTGTACATTATCTTAAGAAAATTTATTCCGCAACTTTTAATGAATATCAGTTCTACTAAATTTTCGAAATAATTTTGCGGTTGTCAAAGATGCCGTTTCCGGAAGTTTATCTGTTTCAAAAGGAAAACTCTAGAAATATATTATGGCTTTGCTTTAGTTTACATTTATCGAAATTTCCAGAAATGGTTTTTAATGTAAATTAAGGTTAAAGTTTAGGACAGGGATATATAACATTTGTGAACTGAACTATGTCACTCACACGAATTTGTGGCTCGATCACATTAAATTGCCATAACGCGGGCCTGTTTAGATTTCTACTTTTGCCGTTCATTTGCATTCAAAAATAAAGTTCTTCCTTTGGCAATAAAATGGCAGCAGCAACAAGCTGTGGCGCTGGGATATGTGAAATATTTTCAATTGATTTGACGAAAGTTTTCGCATACATATCCATCAGGTCGTGTTTGCTACATGTTGCGGTGGGCATTGGATCGACCTAAAAACTCATGAAAGCGAAATCGAACCATAAAAGCAGTAAACATGTAAAAATCAGAAATCAAATTAAAACGTAAAAACAGAGAAAACAAACCGGGAATGAGCTTTTTACAAGCGAGGCATTAAGTTCTTTTATTGGCGTTTTATTGGCATTAAAGGTAATTTTTTGTGTTTTAATGGTTGCCCATGTTTACAATTTCGTTGCTAAGATGGGTTCTACCAGGAGAGAAAAAGGAGCGCATTTGGTCCAGTGAATCCCGTTGGGTGCTGAATAGATGAATTCGCACGTTATACGATACCCCCCGTCTGCTGCAGCCAAGCCAAATTCCTGCCTCCTTTGGCGTAGATATTACTAAAAGTGGAAGAGAAATAAACGGATATCATGTGTAGAATAGGGTAATGCAGGCACTTTAGGAAGGTAGTCGTATAGAAGATTTCACGCTTGGAACAGACTTGTCATATAACACCGCAAAGTGCCCGACTGGCTGGAGCCATTCTCCTTATATGAAACGGGCAACTACTTTGCCTCATAGCTTCTGCAATTCCACGTGGTTTTCTCTCCGACTTTGATTTTCTAAATGAAAATAAATTTTCACTGTTTCCCGAAATGCACCCTATAACCAAGAGCTCCAGTTACACACTATTCGCATACATACATGCAACTCTATATACATAAATTTATGTGGCTAGCATTTACCCACACTCACCAGGTTACTCCGCCAAAAATGCTTCAAGAGGTTATACCGGGAATGTCATTTCATAAATACACTGCTCGTAACACCCAAGCTCTCGAGGATATTTTCTTTTTGAACTTTTACCGTGTTGTATCGTTTCCGCTTTTATGGCACTTCACACATATGAAGGATCATATATTTTACGTACAGGGAAGTACTAGACATTCCACATTCCTATACATGATGATGTAGTGTTCCTTCCCTCCTTCGAAGAGCAGCACTGCGTTAAAGTATTTCTTTTACTTCATTGCCGGATTATGGATGTGCTATTATTTAACCAAACAGCTATTATTTGACATTTATTCGATATTATTGGTTTTTGGTTATTTGTTGCCACTGTGTAATATATGACTCTGGCCGGGGTGCCTTGAGCACTTGGTTTCTAGTGCGACAATAAATAAAAAAAGAGGAATGTACCGTTTTCCCTGCGGCAATTTCCAAACTAAACTAATATTTCATATTCGTCATTCTCGGCACATGACTACATCCATAGAATCAAAGTGTTGAGCCTTGATTTGGGTTAGATTTAAAAGAAATAGAAGCCGAATGTATGTTTGATTTTTTTGATTTGTGATATCGTAATCGAGAATGGAACTTAAAACGGAGCCTAATTGACAGGGAGCAATTCGAGAGATCCCCCAATCTTAATTCGGTCCCTTTAAATTCGTCCATAATTTGGGCCTACAATACATATATGTTTGCATTATATTTGATATAAAAGTGCATTTGGTTGAAAAGGGATTTCTACAGGAAACTTACATGTTTAGTATTGTATTCAGAGATTTTAAATCCTTTTAATATGTTCTTAAGTTAAAACATGAACATGGTTTTTATTATCGGAAAAAACATTGAAAAATCTTGTTATTATAGTTACCCAGTAGGACTTGGGGTATATATTGAATCGATTCTGTATAGGCTACTAGTAAGGTCAAGGGCTTACTCTGCTTTATACAGAACAGCTTACTTTTACATGGTGATATCCTAGGATAGAGAGTACTTACAAACCTACTTACCGGTAGAAGACGATTTCAGCAGTGAAAAGTAACCCCAGTAGTAATTACCAGAAATTCCTTGTAGAAAGAAAGCGTAATAAAAGGAGAGATATTTAAAAAAGTAGGCGCTATTTACATCGGCATACAAAGTGCACGGCACTAGTGCAATATAATGTACAACACTTCTAATAACACAATACCTATCCAAGCTTACTTTTATTTAAATTATCTTAATTTTTACTTATTTACTTGAGTACGACCACACGCTGTCAAAATAAAAACGCAAATGACTCACTCAGCACCACAAGTCGTGATAACGAAAACAAAAGTATACAAGCTCGATTACGTGTCCTCTCCAAAATGTTTGCAGTCAGCCTTTACTCTCTCGCTTACCACACCTTACATTTGTAAGTACTTCCTTCTGGAAAATTCTCTAGCCAGAATTCAGCTATTCCCCCATCACTCATGCTAAAATTTCCTACTGGGTAATTATGGCTTTCATAAACAAAGTAAACTTCAGAATTGATGAGACAAACGCAGTGCCAGTATTACAACCACTTGAAAAAATCGTAATATGCAGAGTTCCCGCGAAATCGGACAAAAATACAAAAATCGCTGCAGTGTAGTCAGAAAAACACGGAAAATTCGAAATGACTCAGTATAAATGACGCAGCAGCAAAAATTTTGTAGATCAATCGAGTACATCATTAATTACGAACTTTAGGATAGTAGTCAACTTGATTACACTTTGTAATTCGTTTCAACACATAAAAAAAATTTAGGAGAAAATAGCAAAATCGGTCAGTAGCTTGAAGCACCGTGGTGTAGAAGCAGGTCTGTGGTGATATTGCCCCGTAAAAAAAAGCCAAAGTTGACACTACAAATGAAAAATATAAGGCGACAATTCGCTCAACAATATAAGGATTTACAGTTGGTGATTGGAAGTGGTCAAAAAAACGAACGTATCGGCTTACATAAAATCTTATGTTATTCCTCCAAACTATACTCAACACCCCTGCACTCTGTCGGCACTAACGGCTCCACCTGTAGAGTGCTATACACCAGCACCAGTATCTGTTGTTATTGAAATATTATAATTTGTTTCTTATCCAATAATAAATGATTTAAGCATGGTGGTAAAAGCTCAAAGCTTGAGCTATAACGCAGGGATTGGAGCTTATGGCATCCATAGAAACCCATGTCAAAAAGGTTGCACCGTCTGCTGCCCAAAAACTGCATCTTAATGGCTAATTCCACGCAAGCCTATTTTAGAGGTTTCGCGGGCCTCAACAGGGAAATAACAAATGAAAAAAGCTCTTCTAATACGGTCCAAAATAGGAGTGGTTGTCCTGAAATCTTCCAAAAGGTCATAAAATAACTTGGATTTTGCAGGCGAATAGCTAAAAGACATCCATTGATTAGTAAAGCAAAATCATTCGACTCAAGCGGAAAAACCTCCCAAAAATGCTTCAATAAAAATATACTCCTAGAATTTTGGTATGGTTTGTTTTCACAGCTAAACATTGATTTTGTGTTTCATAGTTGTAATGGACAAACCACAATTTGGCGGAAAGTGAATGTTAGCTTAAATCAGTGATAATAGTGAGTTATTTTTCTGGTCTTCAGTGCGAATTTTACACATAATCAGTAATATAATGGAAATAAACTAAATTTTTTGATTAGAGAGAGATGAGACAATTTGCAATTAAAAGCTTCTTCGAAGTGCGGTTATGATGAAATTTTGCAAAGACCCATATCTGGGAGATATTGCCGGATACTTTTACTAATTCGAAATCCACCGCTGCAGCAATTCTAACATATTAACTTAGCTTAGTCAGTTTGTTGTATTTAATACCTGACAGCAACATTCTATACATTTTGATAACACAATATCTACGAATGTAGACACTTGCTGGTTGGTTTTAATTTATTTCAATCTAATTTTTAGAGCTATTCAAAATTACGTTGCCCATTATAATAAATTATATTAATATTTTATAAAGTACATCAAAATTTGATTTGGCTTTAATTGCATTAGAAATTGGGTTTGTGAATCAAGTAATTGAGTAACTTCCCAAGTTTATTTTTGTCGTCAGTCTCAACCAGAACATGCTCTCGAGAAATTATTGCTTTTAATCGGAGTCAACTATGACTTCAGTTATATTCCAATAAACCCCCCAATCGATGGTGTGCCCTTTGATTAATCTCGCCTTGAAAACCTTGGAAAAAATAATCTGGCAAATAATCTTTATAACACTCATAAAAAAAACTGAGAAAGAAAATTTCAATTAATTCTTGAACAGAAAAATTACTTACCAAAAAGGGAGCAAAGCAATTAAAATGTTCCCTTCATGTTATTACTTTCTCCATTTTTCGCCCACCTAGCGAATTGCGTAAACTAAAGGTATATAGCTGCAATCATTACTTTTTGAATTACATTGGAAAATTTCCCTCTTTATGTATTCGCTGGCCTGAAAGTGATTTTCCACACGACTTGCTCCTATAATTTACAGCACTTTTGGGAGTTGCGTTATCTCACCAGGTATACACTCACTGCGCTCTTAATGGATATTCGTTGTGCTGCACTGTAGACTGGAGGAGACCTATTAGGTAGAGGTATTCTACAGCCCCTTTGTAAACAAAGCAAATGGGAAATCAATTTTTCTAAAGCGCCCAGGTGGACCATTGGCTGGCTTTATTGCAAACAAACCAAAGGGAACTGACAGAATTATATTCCACTGAAACAAGGGTTTATATCGCATTTATTTTATTTGAATAAAGAATTGGAATAATTCATCACAATTGTCCACCACATTTTTAGCTATGCAAATAAGTATTAATATTCCTGCAGGAATAGTCCATGTCGGGACAATACTCCCAAGGAATTTTAAAAAATACGAAAACAATTTTTTATTGGGAATTCTGCGATATTTGTTTAACTTTTATATTCTTCTTGGTATCGTACCAACTACAGTTTGACATTTAAGTATTTACCGATTTTTCTGCAATTGTTTTGGGGTCATACCGTGGAAAATCGACTTGCGGTTCTGAATCGATTATCCCAAGTTTTAATGAAATTTGTTGTTAAGTGGAATGGGAGGTTTAAATATTGTTAGTGGTTTTGGTCTCCCGGGCTTCTCAAGGAGCTGGCCGTACCTAGGCCAGAGCCAAGACTCAAGCGAGCCTAGTGCTCTAGACTGAACCAGGCCAGGAGGTTTCTCAGGAGACACGACATTACCTTTCCGATTCCACGCTCAGCCCTGATGAAGCAGAAGCAAGAAAAGACCCTCAGTCTTAGAAGGCTCCACCATGGTCCCCTCCGTAATGAGAGACGAGTATCCATGTGGGGGCCTCCACAAGAGCTGTTCGGAAAATCCACAGGACCGACCCATTCGCTCTAAGGGTTTTGCCCAGCCCAGAGACGGGAGGGATGGATTGTGGTCGGCAAGCTTTAATAATTAATTTAATTTATTTTTGGAAATATAGTTTCTTGAAAAAATCGAAAAAGCTAAGAAATTGAGTATTCTTAAATATAAAGCGTAGGGTAGTCGTTCGTGAGTCACGTTTTTAAATTTCGAATGTAAATTTTTACTTTCTGTCTTCAATTCACTCTAACGTCCGAGAAGTATTTTACATCTCTGCCTGTAATCGCCAATCGTAATGAAAAAGGGAAAGTAGATTCAAATCCATGAAAATTTAGCTGTACCTACCTACCTCTATTTACAGTCGTGCCTCTTTGTTAATCTTGGGGATTCCCACGAAAAATTTTGGTTATGTACTTTTAAGGTTATAGATCTTCAAAGCAAGTAAAAAAATTGTTTTGTTTTCTACAAGCTAAAGAGCCCACTGAAGTTTTCACCAGGACATTGATCAGTATATCCCATTGATCTATAAATATCCACTAAGCATATTACTCAAACTGCATTAAGTTAAATGCGGCCACTTTTATGTTGCTACTTCCTTTTCGTAAGCATTCTCCATTCTATTTCAGTTTTACCCATAAAACACGGAACAACCAAATGTGATGGAACTATATTCTATCCCGTTTCCGATAAGTATTCTTTGTTTAGTCCATTAGTCCATTTATTAGAGTTCAGTAACATATCCAGATCATTTTTTTTCTAAAAAAACATGTTTCCAAGGATTCGATTCGAAGCAAAAATATATAGGCTATAGTTGAAAGTAAGCATGTTCTCTCTGATTGACAAAGTGCTAATACTAGCTTGTGCAAAAGAGAAGTAAAAACGATTTATCTGGAAGAGAAATATCGTTAAAAATCCTCAGATAACCGCTCCAAATAAACTGCTGAGACGGTAATGGTGTCTACCATGATTTCTTTTTTCTTCACGAGCTGTGATAGAGATGATCAGCAAGTGTTCGAATGAAGGCAGGTATACGTCCACCCATAAATCAAAACGGCATCGAGTTTTGTAGTTCCTCATTTATGACTGAAAGTTTTTTGGGAGTTGAGCGGTGGGCTGTTAAGAAGAGGAGGGCCGTTAATACTTGTGTAGTTTATAACTATGTAACAGGTTATCCAGTTTAGAGAAACCTGTTTCTATCGCGATACAATGAAATGCATGCTCCCTCGTTGGGCTATTCAAAGGCCAATTAGCGTCGAAAATGCTGAAAATGGCTGTTGGCTTTTGCGTACACATAAAAAACTGTTAAATTCATAGTTAAGTTCGTGATTCTCTCAATGGCGGCCATTTAAGTTGACGCATACTCAGTTCCTCCACTAGATTGAAGCCATTGGACACATAAATCTTTATCTTTCGAAAAAATTAAATGTGTAAATTACTAACTTTTTAATTTTCATGAAATTTATCTCAACAAAAATGTAATTTACTTTTGCCTCTAAATAATTCAAAAAGAAAACTTCGGGACCGCCAATGTTTCTGGACCATCAGAAATGTAAACAAACAAATCTCATGACAAAAACTTAAATTTACTTCAAATATTTTATCAAGATTTATAATACATGATCATAATTCTAAGTAGGGGCATAATAATATATTTAAAAAAAATGATTTTGCTGTAATACTCTCTCTCGATTATTCATTCTACTTCAAGAAAACCTAGTTAGGTTAAGGTCACGGTTCATTAGATGAGAAGCTATCAATTCAAATGGAACTTTTTATAATAACAAAAGAGGTTTCCGTTGAAGATCTGCTTCTTTTTTACTTAGTTTACAACAATAAATTTACCTTTCATCAAATTATTTTAGCACTAGGCACCGAAAAGAGAAACAAACAGTACAAACAGCATAATTGATATGAGAAATAGAGTTCATTTTATCTGTGAATTGTTTTCAAATTTTAAATGATTATATACTGTTTTATTTAAAAATAAATTTATTGTGAAATAGTTAAAAATTCTAAAATGACGTGTTTCACTTTAACGGTGCGTTAATGTGGGTGAGGTACACACCTTTTTTTCTACTTCTGAATTTCAGGGTAGTATTTGAAATTTATAATATGTAGATTATACTGTCGTTATTATATAAAAATTAATACTTTTTAGTAAATAAAATCTCTCTATAATCTTACAGTAGATCTTAAAGTAGTAACATATATCCCGAAATTTATGCATTTTTTACATAATTTTTATTTCAAAATATAAGACATACAAAACATTGTTTAATCTAAAATATATTTTCCTTCATTGACCTGTGTGAAGCTGGATTCGAAGCTTGACTGCGTTTCCCATATTGACTATGTTGTTTCCAGTAAGTAATTCCATGCTTGGTTTCATTAAATTCTGGTCCAAGGAGTTCTCAAGCCTTCAGGTTTCCTTAACTTGTATAACTCGTTCGCCAGACCACTTCTTGAATGCACATCTATTCTAGGCTGTTCACAACAATTGTACTGGGATCATACTTTCACCCTATCGTGGCCGGCTTAATTTTGTTGGCCTAATTTCCTTAGAGGAGCGGTATATACAGTGTTGTGTGTCCAAAAAACTACTAAAAATCGCCTTTACCTTGCCTTGTGGTTCTCTGGGCTAAAAGGGAAATTCAATACTATTATTATTTATATGTTTTATTTTATTATTTAAATAACCTTCGTCTGCCTCAGGATTACAGAATAAATCCTAATGAAAAGAAAGAAAAAATGTATTTTAAAAGTTACAAAGAGAAATTAGCCTCACGATTCCTCGCAATATAAAAGTAAAAACAAGAAAAACACACAAGAGAGCAAACAATTTTGTCGGCCATTTACACCTTTTTCCTTCTTCTTTCCTGAGAATGGATAAAACTTGGTAGCGGAACCAATCCACGAAGCATTCAGAATCAAACCGCCCCGATTGTCCGATTGTATCTTGCTTGGGAAGAGCCAATCTCTGGACACTGCATAAGCAGGTGCCAGATCATAAGTGAAGTGCACGCCTTTGAAGCACTGCAAATTCTTTCTGAGTATTTAGCCCGTGTCAGAAGTAACTGACCCCATTCTTTCCGGGCATATTGTTTTGAAGCCAGTTAATTTGGTTAATTTGACGACTATATATCAAGATATCTTTTAACCATGAAGCGTAGATCTAATAATTTCTTGGGGCATCCAAAATTGCAAACAAACAGTGTGAGGATAATGTTTCTTCTACTGCCGAATTATGTTTACCTTTCATTAATTCATGAATATTATATTTTATCACCGTGGCAGCATTGTTAGTGTGTGTATTATCTGTACTCTAATTCATGTAAGGACGGGAACCGGGAATCTTTTTGCATACACAAAGGTGTTTCTTTTTTTTCCTTAGAAAAACAGGGATTCGAAAAACTAATGCCGTTACTCCCAACCCTGCAACCCCCTGGGGCGGCCTTAGATTCTCGCTATTTTGCCTTCCAATACGGATGCTAGTCTTCAGCGGAGAGAAACGAGCAGACTAATTCGGAATATTTATTATTTTAATCACACTTTGGAAAAAGTTATACAAAAAATATGGAGCCGCTATAGCTATATATATAGCAGGATAAATGAATCGCGACTCCCTGTATACAAAGTTAAAAGAGTAAATGTTTTTTACGTTTGACATTGACTTGAAGTCACCGAGTAGGTTAAAAACAAAATTCCACAGTATTAATATTGCTAGTCTACGCAGTATTGCGTAACTTATCGATAAACTACACGTGTAGTTAACTGCTCTACACTTAAGAAATTCGAATTTTTTAAAAATATTTCGTAATACCTATAGCAGGAAACTGAGGAGACGATAATTTCGAAGTTGTAAACTCCCTGGGAATAGATTAACTACACGTGTAGTTTTTGCGTAAGTCGCACAGTACTGCGTTTTCGAAGATACCCTAATACAGCAAGTTGTTCCTTTTACATACTGTAAATAAAAATGTAACATTTTTCCTCAAAAAGCGTATGTGGAGCTCCAAAAGTTACTTACAAAATCCTTTTTCTAGAAATCCAATAGGTATAATTGAAGACCTTTAGAATGTAGTGAGTTACTGCTTTAATAAAGAGGAAACAGAACTTTTGATATGATTTAACATCGCTATTAGCTTTATACATGGAAATATTATAAAATTGCTGCCGATGTATATAAGTTTGCAGTTTTTATTGCTAAGAAACAAATACATGTAATTACACCAGCTTACAAATTTGAATGCAACAAATTAGGAGTACGATCTCAAATTTAAATACCTTAAATACACGTACGTCGACAAATTTAACAAAATACAGTCGCGTGTGAGGATGATCTAAGAAGATTACGTAGGAGGCATTTGAGTTATTGACTTGAGCCTTCAGTTTGCCCATTAACCAAAATTTTGACAGTAAATTAACAACATGAGCCCCAGAATTCAATCTTTCCGTTGAAATGAAACATTTGGTGCGTCGCTGGAGATCTGCACTGATTAGCTTCGGAGCTACATAATTATCCTCCACCCGTCTGCTTGGGAATTCATGGATTTATGCATGCGAGCATGCGGAAAAGTCAGCGGAGGAGCGCACTCGCGTATGATCAATATTCAACAAATTTGTGCGAGGTAAATAAATTTGTCGGTTTATTGCGATTGGCCATCGGCCAATTCTTATTTACGATTGTCTGACATCAAACCTGGCCGTTAGAGACCAACACTAGACATGACTTTGACGAGATTTATCCAATTTTCTTTCACGAGACTTGAAATGCGACGGCTAAGCATCGTTTGTCTTTCGTTGTGTAGCCGGCGGTTGGAGGAATTTCGAAAACTACCCACCGCGAAAGGTTCAGCGAATTGATTGAACGGGCTTTCTTGAGAATTAATAAACCTGGGAGAATTGCTCTGGCAAGCTGCCAGAGCCAGTCTTTCTTTATTTTATTCCGAGCATTACGTTTTATTAATACTATTTTATTAACTACTTTTGTTGTGTTCTGCATCTTGCCCCACGTAGGTCTGCAAGAGTTCACCGCCACGGCCACACTCAATTTAAGAGGACCAGAACGCACACACCTTCGGTGGGAATTATTAATGGCCCACGATTTCATGGAGTCCAACGTCCATGTCCACGTTCACATCGCGCACTCCATCTCCTGTAGACCAGACTCCGTTGTAAACATACCGTGGCCGCCGTTTAAATTTAATTTTGCACGTAGTGACAAATTGCCAGTGAATTATTGGATGCCAAATTGCGATTATCGCTGCCATGTTATGTTGGACATGTCAATGATATATATGTGGTGCACGAAGCCATGCGAGTCTGTTAATGAAAAGGTCAATATGGTTTTATCAAAAGCGCGACATCTCGCTGTTGCTCATTGTTTAAATATTTGGCTAGTGGATGAAGCAAATCCGAAACAGCATCACGTCTTGCTTAGTGGAAGACATGACAATTTACAAATCGAAACTAACTCCGTGACTCGTGTAGTTTCAATTAAAGTGTATCATCTTTTAATAATGGTGAGAGTGCCCGCCTTTGCCAGCACGGCCATTTAAAAAATTAAATAAATAAAGATTTATAGACCTTCCACGTACAAGAATGCCAAGCACTCCACCTCACTCCCAATACATTCTGTCATAGATTTGTTTGGAATGTGTTTCTACTATTTGGATGTCGTTCAAACAAAGCCTTCTCCGGTTGGATTTGCGGCCGCCGAATTTATATGGGACTCTTTCAGAGAAAAACGACTGGCCTGGCATATGCAGAAAAATATTTCACCACTTAGCTGGTCCGCCGAACAGGAACAATTATGACTTGTTTACGGCCATAAAAGTACTCCCCTAAATTAATGATGTCATTTAGAAGTCGCAGTTATTACATATTAGGCCTCTTATGAGTGAAGGTATATTTCATACTGTCAGGGTACTGGCTCAGAGGAGCGTCTCGCATATAATGGGATCATCAAGACCTGAATAGTACCGCACACAAAAATCCAGTTATGGGGCTTATTGATCCTAGCAAGTGTCTCCTTCAAATGGCACTAAACTCAACAGCTAAGGAGAAATCAATAGTCTATATATTACGCATCACGGAGCAGGACTATGCTTTTACTTCTTCATTAGTGACCACTTACCCTGAAACACTTCAAATTGACATTAACGAAGCCATAAAAATCGTCAATTAATTAAAAGTCGCCCAAAGTGTGAGCTGTCGTCTGAGTTTGAGAAATAACACGTGAAGACATCTCATCTTACACTCCCAGCCAGATTTTAAATAGTAGTTCTGTGCGCTGCGGAAAGCTTTTTAATTAAATCGAAAGAAAACATAAGATATCTGCTTTGCCTCCTTTAAGCTAAGTACTTATCGAGTGACCCAGAAATATAAATGCATTTGGTTCTCATACCGAAAAGCAACATGTTAGATAGCGGGAGATCAATCTTTTTCTACATAAATTTTGTATATGAGTCCTGTAATTTCCACCTTTGTTGAGCCCACTCTAAATATTGTAAACGCTCTACAAATGCCATGCACAAAAAATTCGGCGCACTTTACAATGTAAAAACTGACAGATTAACTCAGGGAAACTTGACGTCACGACGTCAACGTTTTCTATGCATTTTAACCTTAGATTATATAACTAAGACACGATAGGCCACAACCTTCATATACACTGGACGTGTGACTCAAGAAGTAAGCCGCTCGCATTATGCTTATCTGACATTTCTGCATGCAAAAATTGACAAAAATAAGCTTATTTGACGTTTCTGAAACGCACACACACAGGTTTCAGGAACAATTTACTTACTTACACATTACCGAGCGGCTTACTCCATCTGTCATTAGGGCCTATCCTGTGTTAGTTTTATATTCTGAGATTTTAACATAGACAAACACTCAGATGTCCGGGAATAATGCATTGCCTGGGACCGATTTCTGTTTTTCGGCTAGCAGAAAACAAACTTGGGCTAAAAGCATTTTTACCATCAACTCAGCTGCATGAAGTTTGCTCTCATGTTGCGCTTCTTATTAGTTCTCTCCGTGAAGACTTCAAAGTTCAAATTACAAACTGTAGAAAATTTCCTTCTAGTTCAAATTGTAGTAAATCTACTATACTTGTAGTAAAAGTCCCAGCAGTAGACTACGCTGGCAGCCAGCATTGATAATAAATGGAAAAAGATAAAATTGAAGCTGAAAAAGGAGAGTAGCTATTTAATGAGAACGATTCGATGCTTAGAGAAGCAAAATATACAAAAAGTCTGTTAATCCTCAAAAAGACTGCGATCAATAAGATCTGCTTTGGTCTGAGCAGGTTGTATAAATGACTGTGGCCGCGAAAGCTTTCAATTGAATTGTCGAAAGCTTTAGCTTTTTGTATAATAGTAATAGCAGCCTGGATTAATTTAAGTCACATCATCAACATTATAACTTAATAAAGTGCTAAAATATAATGTTGGTGATGTGATTTAAATTAATGCTATTATTCCTACACAAAACGCGAAAGCTTTCGACAACTCAGTTGAAAGCCTTCTTGGCGTTTATAACGTTATTTGCGGTGCACAATCAAGTGTAGGCGGCATTAGTAATTTACATTTTATTGATGGAATTATGTACAACAACGTGTGTAAAGCGAATTGAAATCCACTTTACGCAGTTGTGAGGAAGAAATGATTTTGAAGGAAAATTTAATATTTGTCCGGGATAATACCTTTCAAGACGTATGGAAAACAATTGCTACAGGTATCTCCAATAAACTGGTTTCATCCATGCTGAGTAGCGTGGATTCCGTTATTGCTTCTATAAGCTACAACAATGTACTAGTTGTCATCATAAATGTTTCTTATTTCCACCTTAAACTCCACCGTTCATCCTTCAAGATGGCTGCATCACACGGAAGCTACTAAAAAATATCCTGCAGGTCAGAACCGCAAACCTAACTCGATCTGAATCACTATCGAAATGTTCTAGACATAGAAACAGTGATAGGAAGAAAGTTAACAATCCGCACTGTCTTAGCCACAGTTGTGACATAGCACTTCCTAAAATCATATTCACCGAGATAAATAACCTATAGAGAGCGCGTGTCATAGAAGTCTTCAGCTCAAAAGTGGCACAAGTTTTACTTTTGCCTTATCTCATTCGTGCTCAAATTTTGCATTCAGACATGTGAAAAATCTACATGGTGCTACGAAAAATATAGTTATCCTTGGCAAACTCAATATAGCGCGAAGGTTTGAATTCAAATTTTGCTATCATTACAAATACCAAAAGTGCAGATCTTCTACTTCCGAAGCATTATCACTCCCTTTGTAAATGAATTACACATTTCTAGACTTAATTGCGAATTTTTTACGCACACAGATATGAGGTGCTTACAAAATTTGCACCACTTTTGAGGTGAAAATGCTGTCTTCACTTTTATTTCACTTACCTAAATCTTCATATCTGGCATCCATTTACCATTGGATAGAAGGGAATTGGGTTTTATCTTGCTACTTAACTTTTCTAAGGCGTCTGAAAGTGTCTCTCATAATAAGCTAATTTTCTTGACCAGCGAGCTCCCTTATTGCCAATTTTCTATTTAATAAGTCTGAGAGAGTCGTTCTACATTATTTACGCCCATCTCAAATACTTTACTAGTGGTATTCCCCAAGGGACACTTCTTGAACCACTACTATTTTACCTGTATATTAATTACTTTCAGTCTACAGTTCGTTCTGTGAATATCCACCTAAGCCGATAATGGGCAAAGAAATTTGAGCCATTCCACTGGCCTGGTTACAGAACTGCTCCGTAAGTAATGATTTATTACTCAATACAGTCAATAACAGGTCAATAACAAATTGAGATGCTATAACAATATAAACGCTACGTGGGACGTCGTGCTAACCCCATTTTAACTTTGACTTGAGATTACAACCACCTGACAGCTTAAGTAGTTCAGGAAATGTTTCCATTTTAGTTTTCTTGTGTGGAGTAAACCCTTTAATCAACTACGCAAGTACTCCCATCAAATTATATTAAAAACTCACAGGTGTTATTGCCGTTGAAGTGCAGCAGCAAACCAAATATGTAAATAATTCCAGTCAGGTCTGAAGGTGGCCCACTAAAAATTTAAGAAAGACGAAAATGTTTGTTGACTTCTTAAATTATTTACAGTAATTCAAATAAGATATAAACTGCCTGTCAGTTTTGCAAAATTCTGGTGATATTGTAGGAGCGGTGCTTCTATAAAAGGTCGCTTATATGAACAAAAATTCACGCATATCCTTCGGACGTAATCCTCGCATAAAAATTCAGGAACACGTTCCCTATTACACTTTATATGACTAAAGCACATGTTCAGGATATTTTGAGTGCTTCCAGTTATCTCATATACACCAAGCTTGCAAACACACATTCACTTAGCGGAATATCTATGGGAGCTGGAACTTGATGTAGTAAATACAGCTAGGAGATTGTTTTATATTCAAATTCCTTCTTGGTCTATTCAACTTCTTCCTTTCATATGATGATCCTCGGGAATGTCATCTTAACTGTGTCCATCTACTCCGCACCATGTCGATTTGGATAGTGGTCAAAGTGGCGCCACATAGCATTACCCACAATCTTTGTAATATGATTTCTTATTTTTTGCTTCATTCGTGCTCGTATGTGCCCTTCAAATACACTTTCGGGTATTCCCCCTCCACAACTGTGTCAGTGGACCACTTTGTACAATGCGAGCTGTGCAGATGAATAAAAACATTTCATTTCCAGTAAGAAGTTCAGCCCGTTCCACGAACACGGAGACTGCCATTCTGTGGCTAATACCCTAATACTTAACCCAAATAAGGTAGTTATTATTTTTATTTATTGTGGCAGTTGCCATTTCTTGGGTTTATCTTAAGGATACAATTATATCAGGCACAGATAACTAGCCGCAATCCTCAGTCATATCTCTGCGGAATTGGCATGAGCATATTGGTCAGGCAAATCTGATGATTTATTAAGTAGTTGTTTCGGCGGCATTTACAGGCAATTTTCTGGTTATATTCAGTACATCAAAAACCTCAAGGAAGTAGTTGGCGAATTCGGGATGATAATTCTTGGTGATGGTCACTGAGCTGCACGTGCATCACATTCTCTTGGTGATGTCCTATGCTTAGAAAATCAATGAAACGTCCTTATCCAGTCTGAGACGTTAGGGATAAAAATCTAAATTTTCCAGAAATTTTCTTGTCATCGGATAATTCATTCCGGAATTAACTCCACATAAATCTCGTGCAACCATGCAAGAGGGCTTGGGCTGGGCTAATGTGTGATGAGCGCTGTATTCAGTGCTGCTTCTGATATCTGCAGCGGTAGTATGAGCATGAGGTGACCGGTCCGCTAAAATAAGCCACCGGAGCGAAAAACGCACTATTTATCTCTTCAGCATGGCAATTCAACTCATAACTTCCGAAAATCCATTGATTTTCCTCAACGGTGTTTTCACATGATCTACGAAGTCTCAATCCGCGTAAATGACACTTCCGGTTGTACAACTTTTATTTTTACCAAGCAGTGGATAGAACTCATTCTCAGCTCGCTGTTTTGGAACAGTTCCAAATACTACTCTATCGCTCGAGTCTATCTTTCAACTTTTCCCGTTGCTCTGTTTTGATCGGTCGGCTGCTTCCACTTCACATAAATAATGCCCAGCATTTGGACAACCACGTTGTTCAACACCTTTGTGAAATCTATTTCGTAGTGGAAATTTCGCAAGGTGATTTGTGCGGCAATAATCGTTAAGCGGAATGTGACAAATATGTGCCCAGGTATTTTTATTCACTCCCGAGGGCTACTCTCCGCCGACGAACCACCAACATCAATATTTCAAATGAATTTTGTGGACAACAAACAACATTGAAAATGTGGGTTTTTTTTTTAAATTTCTTGTATTGTTTGTTCTTCACTGTAGTTTATAACATCGATGAAATTTTGAAAGCAGCGCGGTGTAAAATTTATGCGGGAAGATGTCTTCCAACAAATTTTCTACAATAATTGTATTCGTTAATTTATTTTGCATTAGTAGAATGCTGAAAGCAGATTAAATTTCAGAAATTATTTTGGCATTTTGAGTTGCAAGCTAATAGATCTAAAGAGAGGAAGGATTAAACTTAGCACGTATGCCAAACAAGCAAAATACCGGCTAAATTCTAGTTTGTACTAGAAATTTAGCCAGTTAATTCCACGGCTGTGCCAAATTGAAAGTGGAATTAGCCAATTGTTAAGCTGTCACTTTAATTTCAAGGCAAAACTCTTGGATTTTGTTTACACATTTTGAAAATATTCACTAGAAATGTTATACTCAACCGAACTTTTCAAATGTTAACAAACGAATATCATAATTACCAATTTAGCCAAAAAGGAAGAAGAATCAGCAAGCTCGAAAAGTAATAGGTTTAGCCAGTGTTTGCCTCATTTGACGCACGACCTAATCTACCTTTTTTTAGTTTTAAGCTAATAAATAATAATAAGAGGCAAAATAATTTTATAAATTTTAGGTATCGTCCAGTTCATTCAGCATGGTCTAAATCTAGTAACTAGGAAATTTAGTAACCTTACTCACGAATTTGCATGGATAACCAAAATTTACGGAAAAATTTGGAAATGTTAATTAATGTAAAAAAATTGTCATGCATCAAACAATGGTTTGTGAATCTCACATTATATTCGTTCTCTTTGCAATATCTTTTGGTTTGGCCATTAGGATGTGGCTATATACTTTAGAAATATCGTGATCGGTGACTGCGTAAAAAGCCTAATTAAACACCTCTAAAACCAATATCAAGATAGGTAGTTTAACGATTTATGTTACAAGAAAAAGAAAGATATTAAGTAAGATTAAAGCGGCTCAGAGGTTCTTAGAATGCCTGCATTAAAGCGTTTTTGCATTGTATCATAGTAAGTAAAAGATAATTTAAAATCTATGTCGTCTCAGTCGTCAGAGTCCTACCGGATTCTGTAGACTGGGCCTGGTAAACATGTATTCCGAACTATAGTAACCAACACAAACCGACAATCCTTTCTGCGTCCAAGTTTTCAGTAAAAGTAACCACGCTCCCAAATTCTTGTGTAGAGAAATAACCATATAGATGACCTCTTCGAGGATGTTTTACTAATTATTGACCGTTAACTCCGTCACTTCTCCGATACACAGCTTTACATGGGTTGTTTATTATTAATGTAGACTCATCCGTAAATAGAACCAACATCCAATCACGGTATTTATTTGCAGTTGGCTATGATTACTTGATTAATTTTACTAACAAGAATTGTACTTGTGAAGCCACAAAATGTGTGGCTCACTTGCAACATTTGTCAGTTAAAATTTCCCAATCTCTCTTTCCCCAATTTCCTTCCGGCTAAACTGTGCTGTATGCATCATAGTGTTGTCTCTTGAGCTTTAAGTAATACCTTAAAAAATGGGAATATTTCTCACAGTGCGGTGCTACCTGAGCGCATACAGATATGCCGCTTGTAATAAATTTACACTAACTTTTCTAATTTTCTACACATTAAAAATAATTTCTGTATATGTGTTAAACCTTGATCTAATGCCATCTGTAGAGGAAATTGTTTTTTTATGTACATCGATATGTAGTATTTTTATATATTCATAAAATTAAAATTTTCAGTCAATAATTATGTGATAAAATATGTACTTGCCAATGAAGATTTATGGTGAAGTTTGACCTTATGTTTCGAAATTAAAAATGGGCCAGAATAATATTTGCAATTTGAGGAGTAAATTTAGAACTTTCATTATCTGATGTGTTTAGGGTAAGTGAACCTTCACCGTCATGTGTTAATAGTAACTACTCTTTGATCTTTGAACAGAAATTACTTCATCATAATTTCATCAAATCAAAAAAAAAAATCAAGCAGTTGAAAGGTTAACTTTCCTTTTACAAAATAATATTCGAAATTTAAATGCTAAATTATTTATGTTTCATTATATTTTTACATATATGTATATTTATGAACAAAAACTGATGGAACTTGTTACAGTTGTCAAACAATCTGGATATAACGCTAGAATCTCTTTGAAGTCATAGTCCTCGGAAATCATTTCAGAATAATCTTCTAGATTTGCAGTCCGTTAAATAACTTGAAGAATATAAAACTATCATACTAATT